>JAZGTI010014316.1:0-14187 GCA_036877585.1 Botia kubotai
ATGACAGACAGTGTTTAAAATCTGCCTTTTCCATTGAGTTAAAACTCATCACTCGCAGACAACAGCCTGTCCCTGCAGACTAACATGAAAGGCCTGTGTATGGGTATGGACCAAGAGCATGTTGACATGAACAAACAACACATTAGTCATACATATCATCTCTACAGTTGGGCCTAATAAATCGGGCTGTGTTTGATCTCCAGCTGGTTCTGAATTCAGACACTGAATGGCTCAAACAGGCACAAGTTAAAATGCCAGGACATGCCGCCTGCTTTTTCCACCACTTTGAGAACAAAGCACTCGCGTCAGCTCTGGGGAAAAATGAAAATGTTAAATAAGTCATAAATATGGCCATTACAGTAAAAAGCAGAATCAGAGGCAGCGGGTATTGTAAACCCGCAGGGGTATAGAGTGCGTTAAGTGTGTATGGTAACACTCTTCAAAACAATGAAGGAGATATTGACATCCAACATTGTAATTACAGGCTACATTTAAAGGGCAAAACTGTAGAATTCATTTTGTGACCTGCACTTTATGACATGTTTTATGTTAAATAAGCCCCCCGATCGGGACACATTATGAAATATTAGTTACAGGCAACAGACAAGCCATATGGTTTAGAGAAAAATAAATTTGGTATAGTACTGATTAGGATGTTAAAAGTGCCACAGAGCCACAGTATGTACTGAATGTACAGAAAATGTACAGTATGTACAGAAAAAAAACTACAAATGGCTTTTCACTTTAAAAGGAACCCTGGTTTAGTCCAATAAAATTGGTGTGAAACTGATCTAACAATTTTTGAACTTACTGTTATTGTTTTGTGTAGCACTTCATAATGAATGTACCCTGAAACTCTCTTTGTCTCTGAATGTATAACTGCTGGGCTGCTTATTTCCAGAGATGATTTCTTTCTGAACTCAGAGCCAAGCAGAGAGAGCTTTGTACTTCAGAGTCAGTTTTGGGATCACACAAAGCCACTCAGTCTTGTGGCTGCTCGGCGAGGGTGGGAATGGATGGTGTCAGAGAGCCAGGCTTATTTAATGTAAGCCTGTGTAAAACTATCTGTCCAACAAACAGCTGCTGCACTTAGCTGCTGCAATAGCTGGACCAAGAGGAATAAATCATCTCTCACACAGCAAAACAGACCCAGTGTGAAGTCCAGCCTCCAGCGAAAACTTTTGACAAGCATAAATGAGGAGCAGCTATTTATTCACGCCTACAGAAGTCTCCACGTCAGTCCTTCCAGACCTGAAGCGGGTCATTTGACGTCATGTGTCTAGAGTCATTTATAACAACACACAGTGAATTCCAAGGGCATGCTGGGATTGACTGGGGAAGTGAGCAAAAATAAATATATTTCATATCAAGTGATGATGTGCCTGATAATTAGGGATTTTAAATGTCTCCTATCCATGTTAAGTTAAACAAATCCCTCTGGCAAATGTAAACATAACACAAGTAATATGGCCTACTTCTATGGTGCATTATTGTAGTTTTGCTTTATTTTTTTGCCATGGTCATTGTAAATTGCTGATGTAGATTCGTTTTTTCCATAGAAAGTAAGAAAGTCACACAGAATTCTCATTTAGTTAACTATTACTTAAATGGATCTGACATCCTGTTTTGTAATCTCTTTTTGTTAAAAAAAACAATGCTGTAAAAAATAAAATTTCATTGAGCACACAAAGTTTAAACACTGTACAAGAGTTTTGACTAGCTTTGTTAAACTGTTTTAATCCTTCAGTGTGATTTTACTGGAGGACTTCAGACACCAAATCATTGAGTCAGTGACTTTATTTTGATTCATTCACTCATTCAGTTTCAGAGTTTAACTCTCTGACTCATTGTTTCTGTCAACTTAATGTGTCGACCAAAACTGTGTGGATTCACAAATTCTCCCTTGACGTATAACAAAAAGGCACGACTGAGTAAATAATGAGAGATTGTCATTTGAGGGTGATCTTTTCCTTTAACCGTGCAATGAATGACATAGCAGATGTTGTACAGTAACAGAGTAAAAATCTGTGCAGTGGAAACATATTTATAAAAAATAAACTCTGTCATCTGGTCCTTCAAATATAATTAACAATGATAATCCATTTCTGCAGCTATCATGTCATATCCACAAATCCAACCTGTCATCAACAAATTGATTCCACTTTAAATCAGCCTTAGTTTCCATCAAGCAACTAAATGAAGAATCTGTTTTCTTTCATTGCTCATCAAGACAGGCTTTTGTTTACTAACTCTGGTTTTATGTCATCAGTTTCTGTTTGCTTGTGTTTCAATTACCCTATTTCCATTCAGAGACTTTTAAAAAAATTGCTCTCATGCTCAAATGACTCAGAACAACCCTTAATTGACGTGTGTTACTTATAATTTTATGTATGGCTGTCTGCAGAGGACAAATTGCTGCAAAATCGCTTCCCAACATTAATATTACAATTTTAAAGTAGACCAAGAGGCACTAGATGTTTATTAGTTTTCATTTAGCACTATGCAATGTGAATGAAAAAAGATGGAGAGGCGCATTACTCCAATTTAGCTTGGCCTGTCTAACAAAGTTCATATACAAGCTCACACTACAAACATTCACATTTACTCAGACAGGAGCCATTTTCAAGAAACCCAGGAGCTACGACTGCAAGACTGCTATGTGAAACATTTATAATTTATGATGTATTTGATGTGGTGATATGTACAAACTTCAGAGGAATTTTAATAAGGCGCGAGCAATTAAAAAAAACTTTGTGAAGAGTTGTTTTCACAGTTTTAGGAATTATTTCTGTTGAAAGAAAAGTTGGAATGCAGGCTTCAGCAATAGAACTTCTTTTCATTGAAGAAAGAAAAAAGTAATTTTATCTTTTTTCTTTTTTTTTCAATGGCTTATTGATCTTGGTGCTGGGACCTTACAAGAGCTATTTAATGGCCCAACTAGTGACTGCTCCGCAATGTCCAATACAGTCAGCAAAGGAAAGCATTTTCATTGATCAATGTCTTTGCAAAGCACACAGATAAAGATTGATAACAAGTTTTAACAAATCTTAATATCAATTAGAGCTTAATGATAAAACTGCATCAGCATAAAGCCATATTAAAAACACTTGTTTGACCAACACAAGCAAGTCGCTCACCTTTAAAATATTATAAAACATGAATGCTGAACCGACAGTTTCCAGCCATGTAAACGTGCATTATCAATCTTTTAGACAAAAGGGATTGTGCCTGTATGAAGCGCTGATAAGCAGTAACCTTTCATAATTGGTTTTCCTTAAGGAAAAATGAAAACAAATGGTTGTTAAACCTGCTTTCTACATTCTCCAGTGCCTTGAGAAACAAGTAATAGAAATAATTGCATAGAGAGGGTCTGAGTGCTAATTTGTTTTCCTATTTGAAAATCCTTCTCCGTGATTCAATTTACGCTGCGCCCTGGCAATGGCCACACTGAAGGCTTATTTGAATCAAGCCTCTGTCAAGACTAATAAAACAGAAAGAGCAAAGGGGATGGATTAAGAAACAGGCATATGGAAAAGTTGCAGGAGAGAGATGGAGTGGCGATAAGAGGTGAAGACAGGCCACATCACGGTTTCTTTGCCTTCATCCATTCTAAGAGTCCAGAACAGAGTCCAGAACAATGGCACAGAGAAATTTCTTTTAACTAAGCCATCAATTTGAATAGCCTGCTGGAAAATCCAGCTAAAGCTGGTAGCTGCATTTCAGAAAAGGTGACAGCTGTTTTATAACTGGTCAAAATTTGTCATCACCCCGGTCAATGGATGGTCAACAAGCCCCCATGCTTGAAAAACCAGACTGAAACTTTATACAGCTTGGACCATCTTCCACATTCAAAATGCAGCTACCAGCTTCACCTGGACTTTCCAGTAGGGTACAATAATGCAGATCTTGACATTTCTAAGCATCTGATCAAAAATCTTCAATGAGAAGTCTTTTACCCACAAAGCACTATTACCCAGTTAAACTTGACATGATTCTGCCGCGTTACTGTTGCTAAGAATTTAAACTTATGTAACATACCAAATTTTGGACAATATGAAAGAAAGCAAGTTACTGACACCTCACCTTCCCGTGATGTTGCATCAGTCATTCCCAAACTTTCAGCAATTCTTCACTCATCACACCTATTTGCCAGCCTGTCTGGTAGATAGAGGCTTTGATCTCTCACACCTCTCAAGTGTCAATCAGCTTTGACTGACAGTCTGACCCTGCCTCCCCAGAGGAGGGCCTGACAGCCTAACAGCACTCCGACTGTCATCTCAATGGAAACAGCTCTGTATTATTCTTTACATTATTGTCCACACTTTCCTTTTCTATAAAAGCCGGGCTCAAAGGAACACTATAACCACCTCTCAGATATATGGCAGGCTCTGATTATGCCATCTGGGATGAAAGGCACATTTCTTCATGACGGTTCTCCAGTTTTTCACTGACACAATACAGTTTCCATACATTGCTTGGAAGTGGTTTAGCTTGTCCTTGGCATTCAATTCCTTGGGACCATTTATCTGATAATATATTTTTTTTTTGGAACGGCAAGTTGAGATTCTTTTCCTAACAGGAAAGACATTGATAAGACATCAGGGATTTGTTTATTTTGATCTACGGCCATTTCATTTATACTAGTATATTCTTCATAGCGAAGTGTGACCACAAGTATGTCTCGAAGCAAAATAAATCACAGCTTGCCAGAGATCCATACAGTATATTTATGCCACAAAACAGAGAACAGCTTGGAAATGTCATGAACTGAGGTCACAGCATGCAGCAAAACTTTAATTTGATCCTTATTTGAAGAACATTTTTCATGCAGGAATATCCTTGCACTTAGCTTGCCTGACTAGCATTGCAATGAGGGCATAATAAAATGCAAGCAGATTTTTCTTAATTGTTAATAGTAAAAATAAAAGGCCACTTGACAGGATATGGAATATATTACAATTATTAAGAAAAAAGGCTTAGAAGATAAAGATGTAAAAGCAATGTGAGGCTTTTAAGATCTCCAGTTCTGACAGCAGCATGATTTAGAATTCCTAGCCAAATAATTTCTACCCATAGGGATACACTATTCAACATTAGTCTGCTGACAGCCCTAACCCAGTCAAAACCACAATTCTTTATCTTCAGGTTGATTAATGAACTTTGTGTACTGACAATTTTCACATTAAGTAGTGAGTGCTTTGCCGGCCAGCAAAGAAAAGGCCTGTTATGATTTTTTTTAAAGACCCGGGGAATTCAACATCCAACCAGAGAAAACCCTGTGACAAATTTACTTTTTTCCAGCGCACACAGAAGCCTGTAAGCGGCGTTCAACAGCCTGTGTGTAAACAGGGTTGAAGGGTCATGTAAACTCGCAGGCAATGCAACGACTCGGAAGAGAAAGGGGAAACAATTGGCTCCTCAACCCAGAGGCCCCGATTGCCAAGACTGCAGAGCCGTTTGGCATGGCAAACACCTTTGCGTCTGCTCACGGCTTGTTCCTTTAACTGACAGTGCCGAAAGGGAGAGCGGGAAAAAGAGGCCTCTGCAGCGTGACACGCTGCTCAGCTATGCCGGATCAGGCTCACGTCGCCAGGCGACTTACTGCACCAGACGAGTCTGGTAATGGCACTACAAGGCTACCTAGCTGCACACATGAGCCAGGCACATCTCGGCCTGTCACTGACGCACTATTGTGCATTGTATCGAGACCTAGGGCTCCCTGGAAAGTAAGATCTGACGCTTTGAGGGTGAAACAAGCAACTCCACATCTGCCTTAGGTCTACTGGATTATTCCACCTGGCACTAGCAGCAGATCCCATTTTCCCAACACTAGACTGCTACCTGGAGCCTTGCTGGAGGTTTGTGAAAAACCCCTACAATCAAAAGGCTGACTGAGGGAGGAAAATAAGAAATGTTGAACTTTGGAAAGCACCACACTGCTAACCTGGAGCAGTTTCCCCACATAAGAGTTGTATCGGGTGGAATAAAAGCTTTTGGCGGGCAGACTAATATGAAAGAATGTCAGAATGGATTTGATTATTCACCACTAGTCAGACCATGCCTGCCTACAGTCCAAAAATTCCAAGAAAGAGAACAGCTTCGAAATCATTGCATCAGTGCCAACTTGAATGGTGCTTAAAAAAGTTGGTCTTAACAGAAACACAGCGGTTAAGACCTTCACAAATCTTTCTTTGACATGCATCAACACAAATACCTTTTCAACATTTCAAATATCATTGCATCTTCCACAGTTTACTTTTATTGCTCTAACCCACGCCTGTTAAAGGTTGCACTGTCAGTGAACAGCAAGGCTGTTATGTTCAGCAATGACCCATTTAAAACTGAACTTTAAGTGACCCTTTTTGCCTTTATGACCTCAGTAAAGGTAAAGACAGAGAGAGAGCAAGACAGAGGGAGGAAAAGAGACTGTTATACTAACCCATCCGCCCACTCCCGCCTTCCTGAACCAAAAACATTCAGTGTCCACTGAGACAGTAACCATACAGCCAATCAAAGCCTTCTGGCCATTGAGCAATTATCTTTGCTCCATGACATAGGTTGACTTTGAACAAGTGACCTCAGGAACCCTGTTCTTCTGCCTCTTAAAATAACCCATGGCAATATATAAGCACTGCTTGAACATAAAACGGAGAAGGAAAAGTAGATTTATTTTTCTCTGACAGGTCCAGGATCACGTTACATGTCATGCCAAGTGTAAAGCCTGAAATCACAGGACTAGATTTTCAACTCTCACAACGGCAAAGCTTAAACTCTTGTCATTATATCAATTTATTTCAATGTCATTGGTGGGGGCTAGAGTCTGTCTAATTCAATGAACACCAACATGAGTGCATTCGGATCTGACTTTATGACATTTTCCAACCACCTAACAAAGTGGAAAAACTTGCCTTATATTCATATATTCCTTCAAAAATCAGATGAAGTGTACAAACAATCTGAGCAACGGAACAACAAAAACCTTGATAATTTTTCACTTATGGAATGGAAAAGTGCCTGGAGAAGGCCCTGGGGGGGGAAAGCCGATCTTTTTTATTTTTCTTTTCTCTGCTTTTTTCTCATGCACAGGGCGATTTGCCAAGCTACACCTCAGAAGACAAGTCTCCCTTAGGCACTCAGCTCACAAATACAGTTTGATCTGATGTAGTTTTGGATTTGTGTCTGGAGGCCTGTTCCTCATGGTGACAGTCCCGGAAGGTAGATGGGAGTATTGCATTCTGTTTGGAGTGCTCTGTTATGCCACCCAGGCCATATGCTCTCTGTTTGCCTGGTGCCACACTGCTGCCATCTCCCTAGTCTGCCCTGGGTACTACAGAGAACAGCTGGCCCTGCTGTTGTAGGCACATAAAAACTCACATAAACAAGACAGGGTAGAGTGAGTGTGCTCACTTAGCAGAGGTAGGCAACTGCTATGGATTGCTGGAGAAAAAATAAAATAAATGGGTTCTATTCCAAAACCTAGAGATGCAGCATTTTAGGGCATCAAACATACACTCTGGATGCAAAAAGGCATGTTTTAAAAGCAGCATAATTGGGTAAATATATTTATAACTCAATAGTATATAATGTAATTCAAAATGTACCATTTTATCCAATGCTTGTGGGTGCTATGCATTTGTATGCTTAGTAGTGTGTTCTACCATTGGCTTAGTAATATGCTAACTCCAAACTCTATTAAACTGCACGCAGCAGACAACAAAGCAGCACACTGGGTATTGGAATAGAGCCTCTATAAATGTATTACATATGCACTAGTATGCATTCTTGATCCACACTTTGCTGTGGGTCCTCACTTCTTGACAGCGGTAATCAGGCACAGTAAAGCACAGCCAGTGATAGTTATGTGATCCTGTGGGGTGTCGTCTTGGGAATGGCACACATAGAGGACCTTCAATGAGGACGGACATGCACATCAATGTCGGTGTGAAATTCAAACAGACTGATCCAGGGCACGTTCAGGATTACACCATAACCCCCTCCCTTCTCTCAGCTCGCTTCATAGCACAATAAGATGCCTGTGAGAGGGCTGGAGTGAGCCATTAGCTATGCTAAAGTGTTGATTCATAGCTGCTGTGGGAAAAGGAAGGCTGCTTTAGAGTTGAATTACATAGCTCACCTGGAAAGCCCTGTCCCACCTCCAACTCCTTCAGCAGGTGCCATTTCCTGTCGTCTAACACCCAAGGTCAATGACAAGTGTCGATGACAAGTGCCTAAACTTTAGATTTCAGATTAATCTCACTGGTTTTTTTATGTAGATTTATAAGATATTAAAACCACAAAAGGGACCCCAGAAGTTTTTGGACAATTAAGGCACACTTAAAAACACATTATGTCATCATATTAAATAAAGTATCAAACCAAGTGGCATCTGTAAACAAATGATACGTTAAACGTTTCTGCAAAACTAACTTAATTTTTAGTAGAATGCTGTTTTGCCTTCTAGTCATGTCTGAATGATTGTGTTTACAATAAAAGAAACAATGACTTATTTACCAGTGGGGAAACTTTGCACATTAGTATTGGTTAAACTGAATTTTAAAAAATGTAACTGAATTAAATTATAAATGTACTATTTATTTTGTTAGGATTTTGTGTACAGTTGATAAAAAAATATCAAAAAGCTATGATATGTTATGTTAATTTTATGTTAAAATTACTTCTACTTGATTTGATTTTTGGCATTCTTACACACCATCACTTTAGGTGTAGCTTAAATATGAAAGCAATGATACACACTGATTTTGTACATATAACTGTATATGTAACCATACAACTGGGGGCAGTTGTGGCCTACTGGTCTAGTAAGCCTGGTCTAGTAGTTGGGCTAGTAATCAGAAGGTTGCTGGTTTGATACCAGCACTGTGGGGTTGCAACTGAAGTGCCCTTGAGCAAGGCACCTAAACCCCAATTGCTCCCCGGGCGCAGTAACATACTGCCCACTGCTCCGGGTGTGTGCGTGTTCACGACTTGCAGTGTGTGTTCACTCCTCACCAGTGATGGGTTAAATGCAGAGGTCACATTTCAGGTATGGGTTACCATATTCTGACGAATAGGTCACTTTCACTTTTTTAAATTATATATTAAATGCACTTTAAAAAAGCTATTTGAAACTACGTAAAACGAACAATTCATTACATCAATCTCCCCAAGTTATCTTTATTCCCCGACAGCCTCGGTCAGCACTGGGTTTAATTACACAAAGCTTGCTAACTGAGAGAAATGTGCTCAGTGATCAGCTACATCACACAGTCCTGACACAGAGCTCAATAAGGGCTTCAGGAACAATACAGCCAGTCTTATCGACCATCTCTCCCAAGCAGCCAGGAGTATCATTTAGCCAAGAGTAATAATTAGATGCAGAATTTACTGAAAACTGTCAATGGTAGTGTCAATAGATGGACTTTCAGCATCCATCATCCCGAGAATCAATGGCAATTTTCAGCAATGAATTCAAGAAAATGATAGCCTTCAAATAAATGACCACAGAAGGAAACATGAGGCTCCTCGGGGAGGAATGAAATGGCTGAATTTCTCCCCTCTTGCCCAATGGAAAAGGTCCTAGAATGTCATGGGCGGAATATCTTCTAAACAAGATGTAGAACATCTGAGAGACATGACAGGCAAGCTCAGGCCAGCCTAACGTGCAGCAGTGTATTTATCTCGGCCTTGACAGATTTAAGGGTTGGGTCAGCAGGTGTTAGACTCAGCAGGAATTGAAGGTCAACAACATGCTCTGGACATTAAAAATAAATGTAACCGCTTCACAAAGAGCAAATGAACAGAGAGTGATGTTGGAGGTAATCTTAAGAGGGGCATAAAGATCAGTGAGGACTGGCTCTCAGCCAGAAAATGAGAAGCACTTAGCCAATAACGAGAGCCTAATGAGGATTTCTTTAGCTGTAAGAACTCGCTCTTTGATTGAAAAAACATTTGTCTTACAGTTTAACTCTGATTCATGTGTCATTTCTGTTGTGGATGTGGGCTTAGTAATAACCACATAAATCAGTTAATTTAAAGTTAGTGGAATGAGACCTGCTAAAATAACATCATAATGCATTTAAATGGTCAAATGATGTGGTAATGCTGTCCTATCCACTCAATGTTACACTGTTTTAAATGTGACCATTTTATAGTTTTGGGATGTGTGTGAGCTTTGGCAGAGAAAAAGCACTTCTTCATTTTGTCATGACGGGCAAAGCCCTTAATATGCAATTACTTTTCCAGTTACAAAGCTCTTTAGATTTAATCTGAGGCTGTGTGCCTGGGCAAACTAAACTACGGACAAAACTGCTGCCTCAGATAATACAAGACAACTGCTAAATATGTACTTATAGGAGTAGCAAACATCTAAATCTTCCTGTTATCATACATTGTCAACACGTCACCTCTGAAATTTTTTTTCTTTGTTTACCATGAGATATGAGAGGCCCTGTTCCAAAACCTAGTGAGCTGCCTTGATGTTTACTGCCTTTACAGGCAGCTGCCTTCTAAGGCTTTGTAAATAATTCATAACTTTGTAAGTGGTTTATTAGAAATGCTATCCATAACAATGTTTGGGCTTACACATAATTTCAATAAGTTACTGCTAGCATGAGGCTAAGCTAACATTGTAATACTCTGATAAGTATAAACAGACAAAAATAGTTTTGACACAGACAAAAATATTTGAGAAAACAGTCACATTGTAGACGTCTGGGTAACAAATGAATTTTATTATATTGAAATGTATATTACATATATTTTAATGTAAACCTATGATGCCTTTAAATGCTGCCTACATAGGCAGCTTAGTAGGTTTTGGGACACAGCCCAAATGTTTGTTTCCTGTAGATTGGCATTAAAGGGTTGTTATGTGTCCCGTGTCATGCTAAACTCTTATTAGAGCCAGGCTCGTAATGACATGATGAGCAGACAGCTTTTTCTATGACCTCAGTCTCAACTAGGCTTAAACCTCGTTCCTCAGGGTGACAAAGAATGAGTTTTCCAAGAAGAGGATTCATCAGGATCCAGAGAGGAGTCATATTTAATCCTCCCTGACAGCAAACTTGCCATCAGCTTTCCCCTGACAGTGGCAAAGGAAAATGATTTGGGCAGATCAATCACTTGACTCATTGGTGGCTAGTCTCGGCCCTTGCATGTTTTAAAGGCCCCACTGACAGACGTGCACCGACCACCTGATTAAAGGCCTGTGTCGTCTTGCTAACCTTTCATTTGAGGGATGATTGTTGCTGAGTGACAAATACTTCTCTGTGTCGAGGATATTGACATTCAGATTCACCATACGCTCTCAGGAACAGATGTCACAGTTGGCAAGGAGCTTTGACAGCAACAGCAGGTACCGTGGAGTCACTCGGTTCAGCTGAAAGACATGTGCTCCCAGCCCTGATGGTGACGAGATTCACAACAAGAAACATTTTTTTATCTCCAAGCCAGTTCTCACTCCTTTTTGCTTCACAATTACCATCAAAGCACATCTGCTTGGCAGGGCCCCATTCCCAGTGCCTTCACCTTGCCCCATCTCTCATCTGGACCGTGTGACTGCAGGGGTAACAATGTGAATGAGGTGCGAGGAGCGTGTCCTCTACACACGGTGCTTGGACATGAGAGAACGCATGTCTCGCCTGCTGTTGGGTTAAGAAATCCCTTAGCTAGCTCTGCGGTTGATACGCTAATGTCATCACTGCTGGCAGGCATGTAAAAAGGAAGTGGTAACAGATAGGATATCAAAGTCAATACACCTGTTGTGTTAAGACCAATCCCATTTGAGCTGGCGGCTCCCCCAAAGCCAGCAGAGGCATGACACGCTCAACTCCATCAGATAAAAAGAGAGGAAGGGGGTTTGTTTGGGTCAAGTATGTATGTTTATAGCACATACAGAGGATAAGGCATTAAATATTAATAACCAGTGTTTACTGAAAACACAACAGAGGCTGTTATAATGAGGGGTTTATCATTTTGAGACCACAGATTGAAAAGTTTGGATTTAAAAATTATTAAAAATAATTAAACACATAAAATAAAAAATTATAAATACATTTTTTTTAGTGAAGAACTTTATAAAATTAGGAAATTAAAAATAACAGTGGGATCCATTTTTATATGGTTAAAAAATATACTCATAATAGTAAAAATGTTTCTGAAAATAACATCCAGGATGCAAATATCACTTCTTGCTAAAACGTTACTTTACAATGCAGTAGTGTTTAGTGCATTATCTACAATGTGACCCATCTTGTTCAAGTGTTGATTTAGTTCAAAGAAACATTCCATCACACAGGTCTATGATACAGACAGCAGATATTTTTGGTAAACAGCTATAGCTGATGGCAGTGACATTTTGTTACGAGAACCTGTGGTGTATAAAACTGTATCTCATTAAAGCTGGCAGTCAATTAACACTTTCAGGAGAAAAATAACACCTCAACACAAAAAAGTTAAACTCCTATTTTACTTGAACACAATTATGGCTCAAACAAACTTTACTTAGTTTGGTTTGGCTTTTACACCAAACCAAGTAGAAACTGCAGCTTCTACACCAAGTTTTTGAACAATCCAAAAGCCTGAAAAATCTAAACCAGACCACTGTCAGCACCATTAATGCAAATTATTTCAAAATAACTCTTTTGGCTTTCACAAAATGACAGTTTCATATTGGAAGCGATGCAGAAATTGGTGCAAGAGAAAGGAACCAGATGTTAAAGATCCAAATATCATGTTGTATTTTAATATTGTAATAATTGAAATAAATTAACATCATAATTTTGAGGTAACATGGGCTGTATGGTTTGGCCAAATATTTCCATTTGGGGACATTACTAATGGCAGCCCAATATTTGTGTGTGGTTGACGATCCATTTTCCCAAATTAAATGTGTTAAGATGAAACACTTGCTTGCATTCATATAAACCAGTAAGACCCATAAATCTTAACTTGGATTACAAATATTCCCTTAGAATAGTTTTTATGTAAACCCATATTAAACATTGAAAATCACTCTTTGGAAACTGCGAGCTGTCTGTTTACTAGTAAGAACCACAGAGCCTTTAGAATACAACAGGAGAATGTTCATATCCAAAGATAAATGATTATCAGATCAATGCAGTGCTAGAAAAGCTTTTATTATGGCAACAAAGGCACAGATCACTTATTAAGCAAGTGCTCTGCGCAATACACACTTAAATGTTTAATATTGCCTGTACAGTTGGTTCTTTAAGAGCCAGCATACCTCATGTACTAAATAAAGGAGGTATTTACAAGAACACATTCTGTACCTTGAGAAATTGAACCCAACACATGCTTGACCTTGTTTTAAAGTGATTTATGGTTTCCTGTAAGAAATCTGTATACTGTGTACTGTGAAATGTTGGCATTAATGGGCTATGAATATCCCTTCACAACAGTAAAACACATTCTTTGTTAACTGCCACTGAATCATCATTAAATTTACCAGGTTTGATTTTATGAAGCTCCACAGCACTGAAACAAATGGCAATGAAAAACTTTCCATTTGCAAGACATCAAAATGCAACCACAACGCACATGCAGACAGACCCACACCCTACACTTGCAAACACGCATTCGCACATTTTCGTGGCGTGACAGGAAATGTCTGCCAATCATTTTGAGCAAAAAGGTAGTCATGCCATCATATCAGTGTCAATCACTGCACTGAGCAGTCAGGAGCTCCCATAATTTCCTGCATATGGCTTCAACAAGGGTTACAGAGATGTGGACATACCACACACCCCAGCAAAAAACTGCTTGGTGATAAAGGTACTTATAACCCTACATATATTTATGGATACCATTAAAAACAAAACCGCTATAAAGAAAATAGCTGACTGTGGAGTAAAAGGCCCGAAGGACCCAATTTCCTCTTGAAGTACCTGATGGACACAGTGACTAGCAGATTGCTTTCCAGCACCAATTTTTGGAGCATGTGAAAAATGGGGCTGCATGCTGGTATGTGGTCCAAGATGACTCATAAATCTTCCTTTATCTCCTCTGTGGTGTTAGCAGAAAAGGATGAGTTGCTTTTTTTCCATCTCATTCACATGTCTATCTGTCTGTTATTCGTGCCCTTGAGCAAAGATTACTGATGCCCTGCCTTTGATATATGACACATCTCACAGTGCAGCTTTTCATCCAGTGAATTAACCCAGAAAAAAA
>JAZGTI010014318.1:0-14183 GCA_036877585.1 Botia kubotai
CACCAGTGCACAAAGCAAGGTCCATAAAGACATGGATGAGTGAGTTTGGTGTGGAAGAACTTGACTGGCCTGCACAGAGTCCTGACCTCAACCCGGTAGAACACCTTTAGGATGAATTAGAGCAAAGACTGCGAGCCAGGCCTTCTCGTCCAACATCAGTGTCTGACCTCACAAATGCGCTTCTGGAAGAATGGTCAAACATTCCCATAAACACACTCCTAAACCTTGTGGAAAACAAGGTTAAAGCTGTTATAGCTGCAAAGGGTGGGCCGACGTTATATTAAACCTTATGGATTAACAATGGGATGTCACTTAAGTTTATATGCGTCTGAAGGCAGATGAGCGAATACTTTAGGCAATATAAGGTACCAAGGTGCTTTTGCTGAATCGGCAGTACCATGGCAAGATGAATTGCCAAACTCATAATTCCATATGAAACACAGCTATGATGAGTCCAGTTCTGTTTAGAAGTGTAAACATTTTGGGCGATAATTTTTGGTCTATAACTAGTATTTAGGTGGTCAGTCTGTATTGTTATTCCTTCTCTTTATGGTCATGTTAATATTTTGTTCACTTCCGTAGTGCGCAGGCCTTCTCTCAGTCGACAAAATGTTAGTTGAAGAGAAAAGGCTTAGTTGAACAAATTTTAATTAGTCTATTGGTTGCAGAAAAAAAATCACATAGTGATTTGCATAAAGTCACGCAGTTTGATGGAAATGAAATTCTAAAATTAAAGGACATCAAAAGTAATCATTTTGAGATGGTTAATAGACCAAATGACAAGATTTATAATACACCTTACTAATAAAGCTATGTTACAATAATTCAGAGGAGCCCAGAATATGAACATGAAGTGCTAGATGGCATGGTAAGCATTTCAGAATGTCTGGTGTTCCTGAGAATTTTTCCATTCACAACTGAGAATGGAAAATTTGTGATGTTAGATAATTGTCTATATTGATGTAGTGTTTGCTGTTTTCTTTTATTCATTTTTCAGTATAGGCTTTTTTTTGCATTTTCACGTTTATAGTTATTTTACAGATGTCACGCAGATAGCTTTATTTTTTAAAAGCTCATTATGGTTTAGTATTTTTCTGTAATGTAGAACAATGTTAACAATGCTTCATATAACATTCTTTCTCATCCCTGAAGCGCAAAACATTATGACATCCTCCTTCCCAGTACCTTTTTACGTAATTAATATCATAAACTTGCAAATATTCAACTAATGGCTTACAGAACGACTACCAGTAGACTAGGAAAATCCTAGGTCGGGGTCCGCCCTGCTTCTCTGCCTGATTGTTTTTATTTTTTTTCTGGGGCTTTGCTACTAACTACTAACCTAAGGTCTTGTATTATAAAGATGCCTTTGCTTGTAGCTGCATACATTTTTTTTATGTCCACTTTCAGGTTGTCATCACAGTGAAACTCAGGTTTGTCACACAGGGTTTTTCGAACTTGGGTTTGTATTTTTGTGAGCTAGCATCTTTTTCTTGATCCTGGTGTCTGCCCCATTGTGCTTATGAGTAAGCACATGCACCAGAGTGCCATCCATGTGAGACTGGCAATGTGTTCTTCAGCGTTTTTTATTAAACCTCCCAGTCAGATACACAATTTTTTCTTTTTACATTTCTGTTTTCTTTTCTTTGAGAGGGAAAGTGCTCTGCTTGTTACAATCAGACTTTTGTCAAATTTTTTGTGAGCTGCCTGAAAGTAAAAAAAATCAAGCATTTCCCCAAAAGCTTGCGTTGGTTCAAGTGGGTAAGCGAGTTCTTAATAAAACATCGACATCAGACCAGGGGAAACTAAAAATGTCTTTTTGCTATAATTATAAGCCCTTTATAAAGTGTGGGGATTCACAATGCAACGGCTTGCAGTGCAACTACAATTTATATAACATAAACTCACATTATCTCTTAGTACTCTTAATGAGTGTACCCGCCAGTTTTAGGCCTCAACAGAATCCTGCTCATCATAGCATTTTTATGATACCATATACTCGTCACAGATTATTTATACATAGTTTATAGTTGTATGTTGCAAAAGAGTAAGATTTGCTTGATTGTTAATAGCATTCTTGTCTTGTTTTCTTTCCTCTGTAGATGGGCTATGGACAACATGGGCCAGGAGGTTATAGCCAGAACCAAGGTGGTTACTACGGACAACAGGGCCCTTCCCATGGAGGCCCCCAGCAGTCTCCTTACCCCCAGCCGCCCGCCACTGGACCAGGCTCCCAACCTCCTTATACCCAGCAACACCCTTGTCCTCCCCATGGTCAGGGTGGACCTCCATACGTTCAGCCTCAGGGTGCCCCTCAGGGCCAACATTCATATTCCCAGACTCCACAATCACAGTCAGGCCAGCCACCCTATCTCCAGTCCCAAGGTCCTCCTCAGTTGCAGAGTGCTTCTCATGGGCAACAAGGGCCTCAGTCACAGCATGGATACTCTCAACCACCCTCTGGTCCAGGACAGCCATCTCAGCAACAGGGTCCCTCTCAACAGCAGCAGGGTCCACCTCAATCACAACCACCCGCCTCTGTACCCCCACAGTCGTCCCAGCTTCCGGGACAGGGCCAGCCCTCACCCTATTCTCAGACCCCTCCATTGCAGTCTCAGCAACAGTCACCCTTCCAACGTTTTCCACCCGGACTGCAGGTAAAACTTCATGCCGTTAGGTCTCCATGTAGGTAACAACCAAAATGTAATCACAGCATTCTCTGAAACTTAACATATTGTCAATAAATTACTTTGAAATAGACATTACAAGCAAAACAGCAAAGGGCACTACATCTGTGTGTACCACATTGGACAAATTGGGTAGGGACCTCAAAGACAGGAGACAGCTGTCTATGAAATTTACATAACACTGTGCAAAATGAAACAGCAATTTCTTAATAGATAAGTATGGAGTGTGGTTATTTGATTGTGGCTGCTTGATATTGAAGAAAGATGCAATATGCGATAACTTGTTAAATAATGCAATGCGATATGATGATGCTTTACATTTGTAAAAACTATTTAAATTATTAAAAAATATTTAAAAACTAACATTTACATAAACAACATGTTTCACATTCTTTCTGGGAAAGAAAAGAATCCCTACAACCTTTGAAAGTGAACAGCCATGTTTTACTGTTGCAGTACATAACAATCTAACAAAGCTGCACGTGCCTCAGGCTGACTGAGATTAGTTTGCTATGAGAGCACCATGGCTTGTTCATCATCTTGCAGGGTATGCTCTTGCACACATAACTATGAGGTATTACAATGATTCTGTTATTGCATCCCATTGCGATATGCACATTTGCAATATTTTGATATATCTTATATATCTAGCTTGCCAAAAACACAGGTATGACTAGTAAAGGCCTATTAGAATGTTTTCTTACCTAGGCTTTTGCTTCGTTTGCTTCATGTTTCAGACTTTGTTTTGGTTGCTTTGATTCTTCAGGAGCTGTCTCAAAACTCCTTCAGTTCCCAGTCAATTGCTCCCTCTTCCAACCAGGCCATGGTATCCAGTAAGGGTGGTCCAGAGGATAACACACAAGGACGACCTTCCAGCCTTCCTGTGAGTCCCAAGAATGTTCAGATTTTGATGCATGAATTGCTGTGGAAGTGGTAACTTGTTGAGATGTAAACAGTGTCAGGGCTAGCTAATGGTCTTAATCTGTGCAGATCTTTGCCATTAGCACAAACAATTTGACTGAATCAAATTTTCTTTCAAGTTTCTTTGACCAAGTTGCTACATGGATGGCTTTTGATAAAAATATTGATGCTGGTATTTTCCTAATTGTGTTCATAGCATTGAATTATTTAAGATATTAAAGTTTTGTTTAAGGTTGTTAGTAACAGGTAAACAAGATATCCTCTATTGCTCAACTGTATGGTCTGCTTTGTTTTAGACACATATATAGGTACACTAGATGTTGAAGTTTTAGGACAAACTGTATGTTGGCTTAAGAAAGCATAGCGAAAAAAAATGTAAGTAGTTTTTAAACAATGTAAATTTGAAGGAATTAGGATTGAAGTAGATTTCAAAGCCTGATACAGGAATTCCATAAATCTGATCCATTAGAAAAGATATAACACTCCTTGGTACACCCTGAAGGTCTATGGAAGGTTTGGTGGATGCAGCTTGAAAGCTCTAGGTAGAGAAATGTTGGTCTCAGAATAATAATAATAATAACTAGATAGGTACAAATTGGTGTGAGTGGTGCTTGCAGTGGCAAACCTCAGCCTGGAACATTTCAGCGATGCTGGCATGACTTGGCATGATGCTGGCATAAGTTATAGCACACCTCTTCACAAGAAGCTGATCGATTTGACCCCCTTATTCATGGGTCTACAACAAATGGTGTGAGATGAGTACGTGCCAAAGTTTTGTCCAGATAAAGGATGTGTATGCAAGAGAGTAATAGTGATTCTTTGCTTTGAAAGCACCACTAATAAGTTTAAACCAAACAACAGTTTGTTGGTTTTCTTAAGCCAACATAATTAGACTGTGTTTGTGGAAACTCCTCAGCAATTATTTATATAAGGTATTGCTTTGTGAACTGCAGAGGTACACAAAATGTATGGTTCGGTATGTGCCTTGGTTTTGGGATCATGATATGATTATGGTACAGCAGGAATAACAAATTTCCTAAACTTATTTTTTCTATAGAGTGGCTGCCACAATTCTTCTTGTGAACTGGATTTTACATGTTTTTAATACTTATTTTTCAGTTACAAATCTTTCAAAGTTAAATATTTACAGTGCCAAATCTCAGCTTTTCAATAAAGTAATTTGCCATAGCAAAATCGTAAATAGTAAATAAGTTAGCTAACGCCACTCATCCGCTATATTGCCATTTTTGTCGTTGTTCTTACAGTAGGTGTGTTTTTCATTAAATTGCTTATAAATACTAAGTCACAGGTTGTTTATTCCTGCTTATTTCCAGATATTCCTAATGCTTAGCCTCTGCATCACATTGATTTTATAAATCATGCTCTAACACAATTTACATCACAACAACCTGTGAAATCCAGCTTGTGTAGCAGGATGCATTGGTTCATGTACATCCTATATATACCATTAGAACCATTATGTTGGGCAACATAAACCACCCAAACAATCACCTCAGCCTTGTTGTGAAAGGATGGGTTTTGTTTCATGGTCAAAATATAGCTTTCCCTGTAGCCTCTAAGTTTAATTGCATTCAGCCTTATGAAAAGATAAAAACAAACATTGAGTTTTGGTTTGTTGGTTGTAGAGAGGAACCTCAACATTACTGTGCATAAAAGCCACCAACTAAAGAGAGACTGAGCAAGTGAATAAGAACCAGCTTGACTGGTTCATCTGGTTTCTGGATAATCATTGCTTCACATCGCAACAAATGAACGTAGCACACCTTTTCAGCTCTCAGCTGTGTGCGTTCATGTTTGTTTTCTTCACAAAAGGATGTGCAACATTTGTTAATGTTTGATCCGTTAGGTTTATGATGTAGCACAGCCACATAAAAGGGAAATCTTTATAAAGCTGTTGATAAACTGTTAATTTGATTACTGATGTATAACAGCTGTTTTAGTTGCCCCTTTGTTTCTATTGCCCCTGTCGATTGTTGTGGACTCTGTTTTCTTCTTGCGAGAGTACGTTCGTGACTCACCAAGGCTCGCAAACCTATTCACTGACAGCTGCTGAGGTGAATTTATACTACGCCTTACCACCAACTGGCAGACTTCACAAACGTATGTCCTTCACCCCTGAGAGTACACTGTGGGACTCTGACAATCAGGAAGAGTTGCTGAAGTTGATGTCCAACTGGCCACGCACCACATCTGGCGTCCTGGGTAAGACATGAGACGTACAACACAAGATTACATTGATGAATGACATACCTTTTAAAATCCAAGGCATACAGAGTTTCACCCCTTAAAAAAACAGATAATCAAGGAACAAGTTGACCAGATGATCCAAGACAACATCACTGAGCCCTCCTTCTCTCCTTGGTCTTCACCTGTGGTCCTCGTCCCCAAACCTGATGACTCGTAAATCTGTGGTCTGGATACTGGCAGGTGGAGATGGAGGAGGCAAGTAAAAAGAAGACCGCTTTTATCACCACCAAAGTCTATGCCATATGGTCTCAGAAACTCTGCAGCCACCTTCCAGCGTTTGATGGAGAGAGTTCTGCCAGATTTGAGGGGGGAAGTTCTGTTTCATCTACATCAATGATATCATCTATTCAAAGACATTAGACCAGTACATTCAACATCTTAAAACTGTTTTCCATAAACTCACCCAAGCCAACCTGACATTGAATATGAAGAAATGCCACTTCTTCAAATGACAGCTCAAGTTCCTTGGCCATATAGTCTCTGAAAAGGGTGTGGAGATAGACAGTGAGAAAACCTGGGCTTTTGCAGTTCCCCCCACCGCAAGACCTTAAAGATCTGCAAAGATTTCTGGGCTTGGCAGGGTGGTATCATAGGTTCATACCTCACTTTTCTGACATCGCTGCTCCATTGAACCACCTTAAAATGAAAGGAGTTAAGTGGGAGTGGTCAAGGTAGCATGAATGCACCTAAACAAGCACTGAAAAACTCACCTGTGTTCATCCAACCAGACGTCAACAAAGCCTTCCAAGCGCACATGGATGTGAGTGATGTAGGACTGGGTGCTAACCTCACTCAACACACTGCGGAAGGAGAAAAGGTGGTGAAAAAAATTATAGTACGTTGGAAAAAGAATGCCTAGCTGTGGTTTGGGCTGTTGAAAAGTGGAGGCATTACCTGGAGGGGGAGGCCGTTTGATGTCTTTACAGACCATGCTGTACTCGCCTGGGCCTCAACTGCCCCAAAACCTCCTCACGCCTCACACGCTGGACTCTCCGACTACAACAATTTAACTTTCAGGTCCATCACAGGAAAGGCTGCCTCAATATGGGTCCAGATGCCTGTCCAGGGTATGCGAGCCAGCTTCTAGTCATACTGTCCCATGTCTCTATAACTTCTCATCACTTGTCTACCTTTCCTCATTCCTTAAAAGAAATTGCTAAAGCTCAAGGTGTGGATAATACCATCACTCACCTGCCCTCTGGCATCCAACCTCGGTCAGCCAAAGAACAGCCCATCACATTTGAAGACCACCAAGGGGTGTGGTACCGCAAAGTTCCTTTGATAAATAAAGGAGAAAAATATCAGCTGGTGGTACCACAGACACTGAGAACTGACTTCATATTACCATGATAATCCCCGAGGAGGACATCTTGGACAGCTAAAATCGAATTACTAAAAGCAAGATTGTTTTAATTTTGATGTAGCACAGCCACATAAAAGGAAAATATTTATAAAGCTGTTGATTAAACTGTTAATTTAATTACTAATGTATAACAGCTGTTTTCTTTGCCCCTTAGTTTGTATTGCCAAGTCGAGTGTCGAGGACTCGGTTTTCCTCTCGCGAGAGTATGTTCGCGACTCGCCAGGGCAATCCCGTGATGTAATTATTATCAGTCGATTCTGCACTTACGATAAAAGATGCCTTATTAGTGTGTTCAGCAGCAACGCTCTTCGTGCTCATTTGAAACAGCGATTGATCGACGGATTTCACTCTCTGCTGTTTAGGACTGTGACGCAAAGTTTCGTTCCTGTGGAAATAACCGTTGAGTGGGATTATTTTACAGTGGATTTCATCACAGAACAGCGATGATCCTCAATGTGCTCCTGAGACCGAACTAAGAACGCACACACACACACACACACACACACACAACATTGGACTTGCATGGATATTTACACTTATAACCCATGCATATTTTTTTCCTGTGTTTTTTTTATAATACACTGGGGGTTGGCACTTATTCGTTGTTGTTGTCTATTTATTGTACCTGCATCCATTCAAATGCAAAAGTTAAAGATGTAACTGGACAATTTCTTTTGTGTAACCTGCTTTACTTAAGCTGAGTATTACAACGATAACCTAGTTTTAACCTAATTATGAAACATAATTTTGGTGCTTTTGTCAGAATGGTCAGTGGAGATAAGATTTTAACTTCATTCTAGTACATGCTTTACATTTACATTCCAGTACATTTTTTGGAGTGGTAGAAAAAGGATTCGGTTTCTTTTTCATGATCTCTTCTTACCTGTTTTGTTTTTTTACCAGAAAAACACTACAACTTGATGGGACCTCAAAATAAAGTTTTGAAGCACCTTCTGAAATGGCTGCTAAACAGCAGTAGCACACGGTCAATAAAACAAGCATGAATCATTTGATTGGCTCCAAATAAATAAAATAAAATCTGCTCAGTGCATTGCCTCTTGTATTTGTTTGTATAATTTAAAATAAACCAGGCTTGGACTGTTATGGTATGTAAATGTAATAGGGTTTCTTCACTTATACTGTGCATCACTCTTGCTAAATAACCCAGAGCCATGATGCTGGTACAAGGAGTCTTAAATTTGTGAATAAATATGAAGCCACATTTGATAATTTACAATTATATTGACAACAACAAAATTGGTCTTGGTTTTTGTTGATGTTTCTTGTTTCAGACAGCTTTTTATGAGTTTGCATTTTTTTGACTTACAACCCTATTTGCATATTTTAAGATGTGCGCTGGTTTGTCATTATTTCTGACATGTGTGCCAAAATAGAGAAGGACAGAAAGCTGGACCTGACTGGATTCAGAGTAGAATCTTATTCCAGAAATTGATTCTCCAGATAAGTGTTCACCAGCAGAAAGACTGGGCATCATTTTCTGTAGTCCTGATGAATTACTTTAAATTTTTTCTTTTCATTTCCCAATTTACTCTCAACCCAGTGTGGTTCATATCAGCCGAGGATCAACTCAAATCCTCTTCCATTTGGTTGATAATAAACACGTTTGTGTGCGTATATAAAAGAGATGATTCTGGCACGGGGAGATTTTGTATAACTTTTGTATAACAATTTTAATGTGGGATGCCCTGAAAGTGAAAATATCCTCTGTGTGTAAGAACATGATCGCAGCCACCAGTTCTTTCTAATCTCTTCCAGTTCCTTTCCAACAGACTTTTGTGCCTCTTTCTCAAAGTGCTTCTAATCCAAAGCAGTATTCACCCCCCCCCCTTTTTTACACAGCGTACTTTTGAACACTGTGTTGACTTTGGGGTTTGTCACCCCGGACTCTCACTTCACATGCACCTTTCATATCTCTCTTGTGGACTTTTTCCTCTTAGTCAATAACCTCTATGTCCTTCAAGTGTTTTTTTTTTAAGTCTCTGCTACACTTTTGTCTGTAATTTTTTTGTGCCGTCTTGTTCCGTGATGCATAAAAAGTGAATGCCTGGAGAGGAAGGTCACATGTTGGTCACACGCTTGCAGGTTTTTCTTTTTCCTGTGGAAAGATTTTCTTATGGAGTAGTTTAATTCAGACTCAGAAGAGCAGAGCACAGGTAAAAAGAAAGATGCTGATAAAGCAGTGCCATAAGTCTTTCTTTAGCAATGGCTAAAGAAATTATATTGGCAAAATTGAACTTTTTTGAAATTGTCCAAAACTTGTTTTTTTTTGCAGTTAAATGAATGCAGATGCTTCCAGCTTTACGAGCGTGTGCTATCCGAAACTGCATTCAGCAGTCCATAGCATTATCTTTGTTGTATTGTCGTCATTGTGACAAGGGCAGCTGTAGCTTGGCGAACTCACTTGCTCAGCAAGATGTTTGTCAAACAGTTGAAATTAGGGAAACTGTTGACATTATTAGTTTACTTACATGTACAATAGTACAGTTTATTTGCAAATATGGCAATTTAAGGCTTGTTCTGAGGTTTGATAGTTCCACAGTCACTCAAGGGCATGTTAAGTATATATTCAGCCGAACAGCACTTGAAAGATCTGATAAACTGCAATTTTTTTTAGTGTTTAATATGGAGTTGATATTTTGGTTGCTGCAACAAAAGAATTTTGTGAGAAATACTGTGATATTTGATATGTGACATTGAGTATAAAATGTGGGCAGGATGGATTGAAGCAGGATAGTAAGAGTGGAAGAAGGAAATGGATCTTAAGAAAGGGAAAGCGCGATGGTAAGGGAGCAAGTCAGGTTGATACTGAACCATTTTTACACGGGAACCCTAGCAGCAGACCCTAGCAGCAGTTTTAAGACTATCCATTTTTTTCCCAAGACCTCTCGCTCTGACAGACCACCAACGCCAAATGCTCCAATACTGTCAGATGTCTATGGCTATTAACATCAGTCTTCTTTCTCATTCTATCTTACCTCTATTTACTTGGTTTCCTAACAGTTTTGTCTTTTGTATTTCCATATCTATCCCTCCCTGTGTTTTGTTCCTGTAGAGTTGTATTAAATAGTGTGTACTAGAGCTAGTGTCACTGTTAGTATTGTTATATAGAAGTATTAAACTTAAGCTGGTAGCTTGTGTTGTGCCAGTCGTGGTACAGACATGACGTGTGGCTTGTTGGTAAGAGGTTTATTACTTTTTAAGAGGGGTTGAAATTACAAACCTGTGTTGGAAAGCAAAGGGACTAATACAAATCTGTTTGTCAGTGTTATTGTCATATAGGTTTCACGTGTAACTCTAATTAATAAGCATAACCAAAGTATGCAACCTGTTAATAGCAGTTTACTCACTTCAGCCATCATGAGTTTCGGAGGGACTGTTTTCTTACACACGTGAAGTAGTAATTTAGGGGATTCATTAACAATGCTGTTGTCACTCCCAAAACTTTGCTGTCTGTATCTGGCCAGATGCAGGGATAGGTCTTTCAACTTCAGCGAATAAGCAATCACCTCCCTTTGCTTCTGCTAAGAACTCCCTAGCAGAAGCAAAGCAACACATACACAGTTTTATTTTTTCAAGTGTATCTTCTTTTTTTTCATGAAATGGCACTGTCTTTTTTAACTTTAACTTGGTTGCGTCTTTCCATCTTTTTCGTCTGTCTAATCAGAGACAGCAGTTGAATTCAGTTCTTAGCCTCTTCTGTGTGGCTGTGCTGTTGCAGTATTCATAGTCTGGGGCGTGTTTCCTGTTGCTATTCTGGGTCTTCCTGTGTGCACATGGCTTATTCAGGTTTGGGGGCTGTCGCTCTCCTTCATCCACTCTCTGTTGCACTCTCTAGTTTTTCCCCTTGTTGTCTCTATTGTTTTAATTAATGGAAGCACGATGAGTTAAATGTAAGAACTGCAGTATTTGTTAGCAGTATTTTTTTGTCATTTGCAAGCAATAATTAAAAAGGATTTATGCAGCGAACACATTTTGCCCTTGTTCTCCCCTTCCTTTTTGTGTTGTTCCGTCTTTTTTCCTTCCTTCCCTCCCTCTTTCTTTTGCCTTCTCGTTCACACACCCACTTTCAGTCCTTCACTGCCTCTCTCTCACTCTCTCTCTCTTTCTTTCTCTCTCTTTCTTTCTCTCAGTGTTCCTGCTCGGTTGACGACAGCACAGTGGTTGTGCCTCACTGTAGCTTTCTCTGTCTCTCTCATTTTCCCCATTGGGGAAATAGATTGGGGACTCTTTCTTATTTGGAAACAGCATCGTGTTTTGTGTGATTTTGGGTTTAATGGTTCCATTAATTGGGTTGAAACTACATTGGGTTGAAAGGTATATGTTCTGGCCACCGTAGAAAATGCGGCTATACTGTTTATGCATTGGTATATTTATAACACAGTTTTAAAATACAGGTAGGAAACTATAGGCAGTTCCATTGTAGACTGATTCGGTTTCCAAATAACTTCAGAACTTGCTGTTTTTATATAAAATCAGTCACAGATCTATGTATGTTGTCTATTTTAAAAGGCTTTAAATATGGCTCAGTCAATAATATGTATTACATATTGCTATTTTGAGTCTTTTGCTTTTAACCCAAGTGTATGATATAAAGCAGATGTTGTTGCGCTAGTAATAGACTTTTGTCATGTTATGAATAATCTTTAGGTTTGTGAAAATAAATCAGGTGAAGTATGGATTATCAAATGGTGGTAATTATTGTATGGCATGTAATTTATAAATTAACTGGATTGGATTTTAAGATGTGGGTTACTGTACTGTGACGTACTAAAACTGTGATATGGAATTACTCATACAGTCATATAAGATTTGGTGCTGCTGCCCAGCCCTGTTTCCACAGATGCACATGGTGTTTCCTGCACAGCGGCCCAGATGTTTTTTTGGCTAACCCAAGTGAAGTAAAAAAGAATTGTAAGGAGTTTAATTAAATCTATTAATGACTCATTAATAGATTTAATTAAACTCCTTACAATTCTGATCTCTGTTTGCGAATCTTCCTTCTCTCTTTTTATGCTCTGCCCCCAGCTCCAGCAGTTTTTCCCAGGCTGCGTCTCTGGCCCTGTGCTCTGCTTTGCTCTTACTCTGGGGCCACTCTGCCATGGGAGGGGCGTTGCTCTTGAGAAGAGGTGGCATACATGCAGTTTTTTTTCTCCATGTGTCAGTTCCTCCCTGCCCCGACAGTATTCACCTCCTCTTCTCTTTCGCAGTGTTTTCACCCAAACAGGGCGGCTGCCTCTCTCACTGAAGCATCTGTAGTTCCCGCTACTTTTGTGACACACACACAAAAAAAACCTAATGCACACACACAGAATTGCACAGAGCAACCATCCTTTTTTACTGATTGTGGAGCTCATATGATGTCTTCTGGTTTACAGAATTATTCAACATTCATGATTCAAGGAGGCTTTGACCTGGCAAAAACTGATTTGTTACAGAAATGAACATATTTGTTGTTGTCTTCTAATTTGTTTTGTTTTTATTGTTAACTTTTGACTACAATGTTGGCAACATGCTGTGACTACATGCTGTAACATATGTTGCACATTATGAAAAACATCACACAATTTTAAGGGGAATATGGTTAGCAAGTAGATTGAAATGAACATTCTCACATGCCTGGTTTTTACAAAGTTCTGCCAACTCCTTTTAACATACAACTTTCTGAAGAAAATGCCATTTCTTTTGGCCGTGCAAAAGTCGCTGCTGTAATGTTACAGGGTTGGGAATGTTTGTTATGGGGTTGGTAGGTTGTTGGTTGTAAGGTGTTATAGGTAGTTACTAGTCACACAAGCTCATTTGTGTATCCTACTATTTTCTATTTTCGTTTCCAAATTCAGTTGTGGTCTTCAAAACAAATTATTTCACCAAAGTAACAATAGAGGGTAACAAGTTTAAAAACATGGTATGGGCCAAATTATTTGCTAAAGTTTAATACTTAGTGTTAGAGTTTTGATATTGTGTGCTTTAGCAAACGTGTGTGCTGGAATAACTGTATGTACAGCAAGTGAGGTAGTAATGGCCGCTAGTTGAGGAAGGGACCTTTCCCCATTACACAATCAGTGAGTTGATAGTGCCCTCTCATGGCTGAGATCTGCACAGCTTTAACTAGCTGTACTTTTTGTGTGTTTTGTTTTAGTCTTTAAGGTGTTTGTGTACTCAGAGCTTGCTCTGAGATGTTTGGGGCCAGAAATAGCCTCATCCTCATTTAGCTATCTTGTTGGGTGTATGCTTGTCTAAATCTGGTGTCTGGGCGTTTTTATGAAAGAAATCTTCTGAAGACTTCAAACTTATGTCACTTGTTCAGATTTGGCAGTGCTGTGGAAACTCTGTTGACAGTGAAGCCTGTGCTGTGTGTGCGCGTGTGTGCGCGTGTGTGTGCGTGCGGCTGCACATTGACGTTAGCGCAGTTTACGAAGAAAATGTGGGGCAGGTGAGGATGGGTGTGGGTACAGTGTCTACTTTCCACTAATGTGTCAAGCACGTGGAGACAGTTGCTATGGCAACCCCACAGTTGCTAAATGTGTGGCATTTTGTTGTCCTCTTTTCCTCTCTCTCCCAGTCCTTACTCTTACTGACTTTTGGTGTGAGAGAGTGTTTTGTGTGTGAGGGAAAAGGCAAGGGGATCAGCAACCAAAATATCTTTATTCGTATCTTATTTTCATTTTGGGGTGAACTATCTCTTCATTATGACTTTAACACATTAGATTACACCTTTGAAGAGTGTGGTTAAAATGGTTAATAGGGCTGGGTATCGATTTAGATGTTTCGATTCGATTTCTAAGTTCTTAATTCGATTCGATTTCGATTCGATATTCGATTTTCGATTCAATTTCAATTCTTGATTTGTTCTTGTCCACTGTAACTTTATCTTTCTTGCGCAATGTGAAATGCTTCCATACCTCTGACTTTTTATTTGAAGGTGT
>JAZGTI010014319.1:0-14183 GCA_036877585.1 Botia kubotai
CACTGTGCACTTCACAACATAATATAAGTTATTAATTGGAGCAATATTGTATTTCCTGAAAACCTTTCAAATTTGGACTTATTTAGATTTAGACCTAGTGATTTTTCAGCCTATTACATCCTCGATAACTCTACTTTTATCATCATTTATTAATAGAAAGCTTACATTTTCACTCTCTGTATAATTTCATTTCTGTTACACTCTGCATTTTCAGTTTGAACTTTTAGGATTTAAAGATACAAAATTAATGAAGACTATGTATTAGGCCTATAAGAGAGGAACAAATATTAAAACAAAGAGCAGAGTAAATATCTAGAGCAGGCAATTATTATGGTGCCCTCTAAGAGATAAAGTACTTTCATATTTGTAGCTACATTATCCGTCTTGTAATATTAATTGATCATTTTTACTCTGCTTTATTACTTTTTAATAATGCGTATGACTTAAGTGTTCCCTTTGCATTTCTAACACGGCCTAGTCTAGATAATAGAATCTAGAATCCAGTCTAGATAACAGAATCTAGAATCTAGTCTAGACAGTAGAATCTATTAAAGCTAATAGGATTGTGGAAAAGCTTCTGATAAGTTTTTCCTAGCTCACAAAAAACAATACAAACCATCCAGCTACCAGGAGATCAGCCATATCTATAGTTAGAGTTCAAAGTTTAGTCTATGTTTTTGTTTTCTCTCCTTGCACAAGACACTTGTCTACTCATAGACATCAGAAAGCTTATGGTTAAACTTAAGAAACTTCATAGAAAGAATTGATGCTGTCTACATGTTATGGAGAAAGAGCAGAATTCCCTTCAGGTTATTCTATTATGATTCAACATAACTAGTATTTGTCTCCAATCATAGCCCAGTCAAACAAGAATAACTGGGTGAAGTGTTTTCAAATGCTTGTCTTATAGAGTTAGACTTAACAACGTCTTTGGCAACAGTGAAACTGAAGACTCTTCATATTTGATTTGGCTGAGCGCAGTGAGGTGGTTGAAACACAATTTGACTGTTTTTCCGTAAAGCTATTTTGGGGACAGTTTGTCAGTGTTGTAATCAGTTAACATGGCAGCTAAAATATTCTGCCTTATGCTGTCTCACAATTAACACCCAGAGGAGGATATTAACAGTAAGTGCCATACAACTGGTGTTGAGTTCTTGTAACTTAAAAAGTAATTGCATATTTGGATGAGTTAAAGTAATGTAAAAACATGCTGTCATGACTTACTGATCACATAATTCAGTCCCCCATCTCTTTTTTTTATCTGTTTGCACTCACTTTATCTACTCTGTTTAGGCTCCAGGTTGGGCCTTTTTTCTAAGCGCTTTAGGTCTTTTCATCTACCAATCACTGGATGCCATTGATGGCAAACAGGCCAGACGGACCAATAGCAGCTCAGCTCTTGGGGAGCTCTTTGATCATGGCTGTGATGCTGTCTCCACAGGTAGAACCAGTCTATTCAACTTCCCATTTAAATTCTTTGTTTAGTCATGAAAAATATTTAGCACTGCTTGGTAAGGAAAACATAAGTATAACTATCGCTCATACCTTGAGTTAGGGATCTGAAGTTTTAAAGTAAATTGACAGACCTCAGTGACATCACAAAACATGGGCTTGTTCATGTGCTTCCAAAAAACAACTGGGATATGATTTTTTTGTTTGGTTGACAATAAAATGATCATCAACCAAACCAAAAAGACAGATTTTGGGTTGGGCTCTTTTACTTGGGCCAATAAGCAACCACTCAGGATAGCCTAGCAACTGCATAGCAACACACTAAAACATTCAAAACAGATTAGCAACTATATAGCAACACCTAGAAACCATCATTGACAACCTAACATTGATTACATGGAGAAAGCACAGCTCCAATTTCATTTACAAACGTGAAATTTATTTTTATTTATTTATATTTTTTTGCTAAACATTTACATTTACATTTAGGCATTTGGCAGACGCTTTTATCCAAAGCGACTTACATTGCACTACACTATACATTGTTTCTGAGTATGTGCAATCGCTGTTAACGCCATGCTCTAACCACTGAGCTATAGGAAAGCTAAACAAGTTTTAAGATAAACATTGGATTTGATCTAATTTATTTAAACAGTACATTTGGGTTAAACTTGCATATACAGTATCTGTATTAACAGCACTCTAATTTGTTTGCCCTCTTTACAGTGTTTGTTGCCGTGGGAACGTGTATATCCTGTGGGATCGGCGCTTACCCTAACTGGATATTTTTCTGTGGCTTTGTGGGACAGTTCATGTTTTTCTGCGCACATTGGCAAACATATGTGTCTGGAACACTCCGCTTTGGATTGTGAGTCTGTTTCCATGAGAAAAAATTAATTAAACCTGACTGAATTCATTAAACCTGACTAAATTCGTTAAACCTGACTGAATTCATTAAACCTGCCTGTGTAAATGAGTTCATTGGTAATGTTTTTATTAAAATGACGTTTCATACTTCTATTGGGTTCTGCAGGGTTGACGTGACAGAGGTCCAGATTGCGATCATAATCATGTATCTGATGACAGCTTTTGGAGGAGTGAGTCTTTGGGAAATGAAGGTATGACCTTTAACCTAATGGTTCTAGACCATTAGATAAGGTGATATTTGATCCTCATTCTCTCTTTCTAACAAAGTTCTTACACTGTGTCTACACGTGAGAAGCATGTTGTATTGTGAACTGAATTGCCCCTTTTTAATAAATGAAACCATTACAGTAGGTGTCAGTCAACACCTGATCACAACCACCTGTAGTGTAAATAAAACATCAACAACAGGTGCAGCTTCAGTTGACAGATGACATATTTACTTTTGAAGCACTGCAGAGACTCCAGCTATTGTATTTTTCTTGTCCCAAAAAATTGGATTTATTCTGACTAATCAGATCAAAGCAAGTTCATGATGTTTGTGGTCTTTCACAAATTTGTCGTCATTTCTTTCTGTAAGTATTGTAGCAATATTAATTGATTTGGATTCATTTTTAATTTTACTTTTAAGTTTTAATTTTACGGCAAACTTACAGCTGATTAGTTAATTCTCAAAAGACATGCCGTTTCGACATTTAGCGTTAAGGTACATTACACTGCGACACGTCATTGGTTGTTTCCAATATGGACACAGTGTCAGATTATTATTTAACAAGGAATCAATAGACATTGTACTATATATTCCAGAGGTGCAAAAAGAACTAAAAAACCTCATCAAACCCTCCAAAAGTGTCAGTCATTACCAAAACCCCTTTCTGAGTTTGTTCTTCATGTAGAACTTTCTTGTTTTGCTCGCTGCCACTTTCAGAGAACAGACTGACTGTAAAAAGGTAAATATAGGTAAAAACTGTTTCCATGGCTACCAGTCACCCATAGATACGATGTTGCCGAAAAAAGCAGATGTCAACATGCACATCAGCCTTTTCTAACCTCCCATTTTGTAAAGCACGCTCAGAGTTTCAACCCCATCCTCTCTTTACGCCCCTCCCAAATTGAGAAGCCATATCAGGGGTATCCAAATATTTAATTTGGGAATTCTCTTAATTTCTTCACCCAGCTGCCTGTGCTTGGTGTCAGTCTGCAAACCTTCCCAATTCTCGGCATCACTGGCGGATTCTTATACTCAACCTATTGCTACTTCTATGTGATCCTCAATGGTGGGGTGGGCAAGAACGGCTCAACTGTTGCAGTAAGTAGATTACTGACCATGCTTGCTTTAGCAAACACATTCTGTGTGACACTGTCAGGATTTATGGAGGTCATAAGTTGTACATTCAACAGTGTTATGACTTGAATAGCCAAGGCCTAGATAGTTTAGGTCGGTGACATGATAAATGACTGGAGCTTCTCAGAGATGCATTTCTAAGTCATTCACTAACCTTTACTTTGCTTTATATGTACTTAATATTAGTAGTAAAAGCATTTGCTAGCTTTTAAAAAGCATCGATTTAGCACTGATTCCCACTGCATGTTCTTAGGCATAGTGCATTAAACGATAACTCGTTTTATGGCAGCAATACAACATAGTTCAGACTGAACCAAGACACTAAACAAGTTATAAGGTATAGATATAAGATATAGGGTTAGGTGATGTCATCTAAAAAAGTTCCTTCAGAAGCAGAGAAAAATATTACAGTGGGGAAAATAATTATTTGATCCTCTGCTGATTTTGTATGTTTGCTCACTTACAAATAAAAATAAAAAATCTATAATTATGATTATATAATTATGATTTTAACAGATAGAGATTTGTTGGATATGTCCTGGATTTGTTTTAGTTGATATTCTGTTTGTATTTGCTAAAATAAATCTTACATAAAAATTATAGCTCAATATTGTATAATTATAGAATATATAATATAAATTATAGAGAATTATAGTGGGCAAACATGCAAAATCAGCAGAGGATCAAATAATTATTTTCCCCAGTGTATAGTTTACATCAGAATCCAAAAATTACATTGAATTAAGTAAAAACAGCATGTCTTCAACAGGACACGAGTGTGTTGTCTCCTGGTCTACACATCGGCCTCATTCTCACTCTGGCCTTCATCATCTTCAAGAAGTCCTCCAGCCAGCTTTTTGAGCACCATCCCTGCCTCTATATCCTCGCCTTTGGCATGGTGATCGCTAAGATCTCAAATAAGCTAGTGGTAAGTGGTGCTGGAACATATATGAGAATATTCCAGAAGATATACATTCATTTAAGGCCATTATTATTGTTCTGCCCTTGCCCATTAACAGTTATCCAAAATCCAAGTGTAAAGCAGGTGTTCTCAGGTATACTGTCTATCACAGGTGGCCCACATGACCAAGAGTGAACTCCATCTACATGACACAGCCTTTATTGGTCCTGGACTCCTCTTCCTGAACCAGTATTTCAACAGCTTCATTGATGAATACATCGTCTTGTGGATTGCCATGGTGAGATGTTTGCTGCAGTATGTTTATACATATACAGTATGAACTGGTGCAGTGCAGCAAAACGCTTTATAAATGTTAATGTACTATGTGAATAATTTTATGATGTACTGTGTCATTTTAATGTGACATCATTCCCAATGTATCATGTGGTGTGTCACAAAATTTGAGTACATTTGGTAAATTTTTAAACATTTTGCTTCAACTAGTTGTTTTTATTTACCTTTATTTGTTTGATTCATGGCTTATAATGTTTTGGTTTAAAAATGCTTATAGAGGAAATGAATGAGAAAACAAGGCAGCTGAAAAAGATGGTAGTCACTGTTTTGATCTACATATATAAGTTAACCCCGCCCCTTCTCTATTTTATAATGATCAGGTGCTATCTCTACTGGATCTGGTGCGGTATTGCACGAGTTTATGCCTGCAAATCGCCTCCCACCTTCGAATCCAAGTTTTCAGCATCACCCCACAGGGCCACGCCCATAAAGACTGACAATTTGCCCGGCGGGAGGAGGAGGCGGGATCTAAGGATGATGATGTCATCCCGCTTCTTAATCTAGAGCAGGAAAGTCCTACCAACCAAAACCTCAATGGCCTTGACAGCATTACCATCACAGACTAATAATAAGATGAATCTTCATCATTTTACCAGGTTTGACTCTCGAGTAAGATTATTGTTTTGTTTTTTAACACAACGCTGTACACTGGACTGTATCTCACTGGATGACACTTAAGAATTCAAGTTTAAGTATTTTATTGCCTTAAAATGTTTTATTCAGAGCAGAAATGTACCAAAAATTATTATTGTTATCATTTTAAAAGACAAAGGGTTAATTGGTAAGAAAATCATTCAATCATGTTAAATTAACCAATTTTTAATTGGCTAAAAATTTGCATCAAACAGTTTCCAACATTAATTTGGTCAAGGGTAAAGATAGTTCAAGGTTGAAACTTGTTTTGTTGCCAGAATTCCTGTCACAGCTTAAACAGTTAAATAGAGCTTCTGTCCAAAAACATTTTTTGGAGAGTTTGTACAATAGTATTTATCAAAATAGTTTTTAACTGTTTTTGGATTTGATCATGCTGTCACAATTTGTAACTAGTCAAAAGAAAGCTAAAACTGCCATTTGGGCATCAATTGATTTTTACTAAATTCTTTTCCTATGTCATACAGTATTCTGTGTTTTACAAAAAAACTGCATTTTTATATATTAGACCTCATGAAAGTGAGCAAAAGCAAGGATTCAGGACATATTTAATTTTTCTTAAAATGATCACCAAACTGCCAGTGGAATAAACCACAGAACCGTTTTTTACTCTTTAGAATGTTCTTGTGTTAGAAAACACAAGCAGCTATTTGTAGATACTGTGAGACTTAGAATTAAAATAAAATCCAGACAAAAGAAATGCCCAAACAGCCACTGTAGCTTTCCAGAATTCAAAAAGAAACTTTTGTGATTGTCCAGTGATTACAGTGTATTTGTTTTAATAATACGACTGAATTAAATGTGAATTAAGTCAACCTGTTAAAAAAATTGTCAAGGATTGTGGTAATGTGCTGAAAACAGACACACCTCTTGTTTAATGAGGAAAGCTCCGCCCCCTTTTCCCATCACCCAATCCCTGTTTGCTCTGACTTGTTCCTGATTGTATACTTCCTGAGGGGGTGTTAGCCTTATGTGCCTGTTTAATGATGCACTAACTGACAGCTCTGCTGCTTAGAATCATCTCCTCCCAAAGGGCTAATTAAACAAATAAATTTGTGTGATTTAAAATAAAGTGCTGTGTAAAGTCCAGTTCTTTCTGTTTATAATCTTGGAACTGTAAAAGTTATAGCTATAGACTGAAGAATTAACACAAAAGCATAAACTGAAAGCTGAATCTGATTCAGAACTGATTCGGAAGATCTAAAAATGCATTTATACAAATAATACATTTCCCTGGCATGTCACATTATGATAATAAATAGAGTGTGAGATTCTGACATATTAACCATCAATGTTCTGCGTGTCAAAATTTAAAAACTATCAAACTGGGTTTTTGTCCTTTTTGACATGACTCTTATTCTAGTTACATTTACAATTGATGCATTTACAGTAATCACCTGACATTGTAATTTAGAAAATAACATTTGTTATTTAGGCAACAAAAATTTCCAAAATAAAACGTAAAGGCAGATATCTTGGTGTATTGTTGCTTGTATAATCAAATGAATTTATGTAAACGGGGAAGTTTATCACACAATCTGCATTATTTTTCAGCACAGTTTGTACATGTGAGCTTGTGGGCGGAGTCAGTAGAAATGTGAGCAAGCAAAAAAGATTCTTTAAAAGACAAATGAAGGTGAAAAGTTAGTTAATACACAACAGGGCCATGAGTGATGGCATTTGAACTTCAGATAGAGTCACTAATGTCCCGCTAAACACATTTGTGAAAGTCTACAAGCAAGAAAAGAACCGAACTGACATGCTTAAAAAAAGACAAAATGTTTCTTATTGATCAACACATTCAAATAATACAGAATAAATCCCCAGAATGCAATTCAGTTTCAAATATGCTCAGTGAGATTTTGGCCAAGCACTGGCAGAATGAGGCAGGACGGATTGCGCAAACAAGAGAAATATTAACAACCCTCGTGTAGGTTAAATGTATAACAATTCAAGGTCGCATGGTACCGCGCATTCTTGCTTGCAAACACAACTGGAATGTAAACACAAGTCCGAGACCCAATGAGAAGAAGACTTACAAAAGTCCTGCCCCTCAAAGTTTCTCCATCAACTTAAAAGAACTGTGGGTCTAGTTAAATCCAATGGGACACACTTGTGGTTTATGATAAATGTTAACAAGCCTTTGAGAACTGGGAGTCTTAGTCAGGGGTCTCCCACCATACCCTCTGACACAAGAGGAAGGCGGGGTTTAGTGAGGAGAGACTAGAGTTAGCTGTAAATGTCACACTCGCTCAGGGTTCGTGTCCTTGCTGACCTTGCATCTGGGGAAAAGCCGCCGTTTCAGCATGATCAGCTGGCTAGAAAAGGAAGTGTCAACAGAAGTTGTGAACGTTGTGGGTTGATGTGCGATGGACATGTGTAAAAATATTCACACGGTACAGACAAAATAGGGAAGGAAAACAAACCAACTAATACATATAAAATCGCAGAATGGGAATATTTCAGTTTAACTGTCTTCATTTGATGCATTCGCGTAGGAATGACATTAAGAGAAACAGGAAGTGGCTGTAGGGCTAAGCTTACGCAACAATACTTAAGATCAGTGCACATTAAGACTCATATTTACATTTATGCATTTGGCAGATGCTTTTATCCAAAGCGGCTTACAGTACATTGTCTACAGTACAACTGCTGCATACTGCCTATAGAAGACTCCCAAGTGACTGATTTTTAATGCTAGGTCGCTAGGTAGAAACTCCATGCACCATACAAATAGCCCTGCCCATGAGGTGCACTATTTTATTGATCATTTTTAAGCGTTTAACTAAACCTAAGCTTATTTATAAACATTAAACATTTCTCATTCACCAACAATGTTTTTGTACCGAGCCAATCACATGCTTTCTGGGATTGCCTTCTCCTTTAATGTTATCCATCCTTACACTCTCGCTAAAATTTATTGGCTGTTGCTTTCTGGGTAATCAGGACAGTATTCACACCTGAGGACTTCTCAACCAGATCTGAAACCAGTTTAAAATTTGTCATTCTTATTTCACAAGTGTGCACACTAGAAGAGCATTGGGACTTAACTATGTTAACTATGAACTATGAATTTTTGTAATGAATGTACATGAAACATGAAAGACGTTTTATCTTGTAACAAGATTCAGCCTTGCAAAGTGCACTTTTTTAAGTGTTCTGAGGAGGTTATAAATCTGCACAACACACTTGTAGTGAGGCCTGTTATTGTGCCAGTCTGTCAGAGATGGTGACTGCCCCTAAACACTAAACATGACATGCGTTCACATACATGTATGGTAGGAGAGGGAGTATTCACTGATAATGTATCATCTCCATCTTCATATTTACGTTGAGTGTCCAAATTACGGTTTTGTCACCATGGCCAGATAAAGATATACTGGGGTCTTTTAAAAGGTCACTCTGTTCATTTACCACAACAGATGATACAGCAGCTAATACAGCTGCCATTTACCTGGTGCCACTGGGTCATTGAGAAATGTCAATCAATCATGAAGATCATGTCATCCGAACTGTTTTTACCTAACGCTTTCTTAAAAGAACACACAACGGGGATTCTGGGTAAATTTTGATAAATGAGTTTCTCGTGGAACCGATATGCTATTTGAGACTGCCCAACCTAGACTGACTGGACTATGTGTGTGTGTGTCTGTATGTGTGAAAGTAACAAAAGGAATGAACAATGAGGTGGAAACTGAACCTTTACTGACCTGCTCAGCAAAGACAGACGTGACTGTGAAGACGACTGAGGTCATCAGCACACAGCGGGTCCTGAACTTCAGTTTGTCACTGTATATCTGCCTGTGAAACAACGGTTTGAATGGTTAGAAACAATGTTTGACCGGCTAGAATGTCAGATGTAGCTTTAAAGCAAGACAGTTACTCGAGGGCCGTATTGCTAGAGGCCCCTGGCAGCTTTTTGAAGTTTTTCAAATAAAGCTTCTGTGTACTTTTGGGGAAAAAATTTTTGATACAAAAAATGTTCAACATAGTATATTCGCATATAAAAATGACAGTCCAAATCACAAAAAATACTAGCATTAAATTATAAAGTATTTTTAAGTATTTTTAAATCTACATTTTATGAAACGAAAAGAAATCATACAGTATATATATATATATATATATATACAGTATATATTATTACAGTGTAGTTTGTTATTGCATTTACAAACTACACTGTATGTACATGGCATTTATAGCTCAGGTGACTTTCTCACGAAATCATGTACTCGCACCGGGTGATGAACTGCCACTGAGATGAAAGAGAATACAACAGATATTTCTAGTTATTATAGGCCTCCTAACTGTGAAAAGTATTGCAAAGCTTTTCTGAAAAATATCAACAAATAACACATACAGCTGTCATAACACTATCTTAGTTCTTGCAATTTCAAGCAGCATATCCATCAAGATGATTGACACTTCACAGTGCTGGCTTTGGCTCAAGTTCTGATGTCACCCGACAGGCTGTTTGAAGTGAGAGGGTGACAAGGTGACATCATCGGGTCTGTTACCCTTTTGTCAAACCAGCGCGTGTTTTTGTCTGTCAATTCTGCACAGACACAGAGGTCGTAAACCAAGCCAACGGAGTTGTGTGAGCACGGCAGTGCCCAAAAATAACACTCACAAGGTGGGTCACAAGGCTCTGCTGGGGCTTTACGGGGCGTCTGCGTGTAACAGAGAGCCGCTCAGACTGAGGGAGCATGAATGACGACCAATGTACCAGTCAATTGTCAGCCTGTGGCCTGTGACACACAAACCTCTTCTCCACCAACTCCCCATTCACAGAATTCCAAACTGTGTGCCAGCCATCAGCCATCCTCTCACCCTGATGACAGGAAGGATTATTTATCATTATATACATTGCACAACCTCAACTAAACATAAACCCATTAACCACCATTAAACCACCATAGCCCGGCCTCCCACCCACAAAAATGGGTGTAGTGACTCAAAACAAATTTGTATGTAGTATGGCACATTATTAATTTTATTCGTTTTAAATGTTGCGAATACTCTGCACTGGGAACAAATGTAGCAGTTTCAAAATATGCTTCTGTAACTGGTGCTGCTAGCAACACCAAGGTCATGGGTTCGAATCCCAAAGAATGCATGCGCTGATAAAATGTATAGCCAGATGCATTGTTAAGTGCTTCAGATAAAAGCACCTTTAGATAAAATACACAAATGTAATAGCTGTTATACTTGTTGCTACGCCTCTAATGATACAAAGCACAAACATGTACAACAAGTGCTGAAATGAAGTCAGCTATGTCTGTTTTTGTTTATAATCAACCATATGAAAGCTCTGTTTAGGGTTTTACACAATCATTCATTCAAGGTCTGAACTCACCTCACCTGAATTAATGAGACTCAACAATGAAACCTGTGGTATGTACACACACCCGTTTGACCTGTTGGTAGGTGGTAACCAGCTTTTTTCCTCATTTTATTCCAGTCTACCTGACTATGCAACTTTACTGCCTCTGTAATTCATCTTATCAAGGAGTTCTAACAATTCTAACTGACACAATATTTACTGAATTCACACTGAATTCTTACCATTCCTGTAGTTTTGCTATGTGGATAAAGCAGTTCCTGTATTCTCTGGGCAGCTCAAACCGGGAGGCCAATGGGAACACAGATTCATAGAAATCCCTCAGTACAGCTTTGACTGTGCTGGCCTCCTTATGGCTGTGGTCAATGTTGTCATTCAAGCAGATAAACTTCCTGGGGGTAAAACAAATAGTGAGGTTTTGGTCACTTAACGTTGTATTCAAATGAAAGAAACAGTAAGATTATCTGCAGTAAGCTGTGGTTTGCACGGTTCCCACCTCTTTTGACCAATGAATTTTCATGGCTGTGCTGGATAAGCTTTTTACTCAAAGAACAACTTATATATAATGAAATATTTTACAGCTTAGCATAACTTATGTAAAACTTATGTATATCAAAAACTTATAAAAATATATAAAAACTTTGCTTTAGTGCATTTTTCCTTGTCTACAAAACTAGGGTAAAATTTAAATGTAACTTCAAATAAACAAAAACATGAAGTTAAATTTGAGTGGCAAATTCACAATATTGTGTGTGAACTACAATATACGGTCATAAAAATATGCGAAACATTGCTTCGTATCATCCTAACAGTAATCTCCTCCTCCCCCATTATTTCAAACTTGAAACAAAAAAATTACTAATGCAATCCACATCATAAGAGCTGGACTGGTTTATCTGAGGTGCATGTGGCTTTGTGTGCATGTGTTAAAAGGCCTACTTGTACTTGTTTTGGTCCCTGAAGGCTGTGTGTATCCTCTCTATGATGGGTTTACAGGGGATGACTAAACCTTTTGTGACAGGTGGCTGCAGACAGATCAAAACAGTATTTATTAACAGTATCATCAAAGCGTTCCTGTAGTTAAACCAATACAGCATGAGATCTAACAACACCAAGGCCACAGGTTCAATTCCCAGGACATAAACTAAACAAATGAATGTTAACTTAGCCTTAATGCAATGTAACCTTATATGTCATCCAAATGTATTGCCTAACCTAACAATTGTGTATTATTTTTTACATATTTTTTCTTAATACAGGAGATTAATGCAATTGCTACTTTTTTGTAGCTTTACATTTGAAATAAATTTTTGTCTCTAGTGTAAATTCTCTGCTCTAGTGTAATTTTCCAAGACCCAAAATATGGATTTAGTATTGGCTTCAAAGACGGATAACATACTGCTTGGACTGAAGAGGAAGTAAATATGAAGTAAATATGAGGTATTATAAACGTTTTTAATGTGTGCAGCACTGTGGAGACATGTTTACCTATGAGACGGTGCACAGGTCTCAGAACAGGTACGCCGGGTCCTTTACTATCCAGTGTAAGGTTCTTTTCGGCCTGCTGGGTAAATCGGTGAAGCCCTATGCTGAGTGTGTGAGTACAGCTGCAACAACACACATATGATGTCACCTAACAGTTTAGTAACACACTGAAATACACACCTACATAACACAAGCAGTGGGCTTCATGGATGCTGTAGAATTACAAAAGGCCTAGATCTTTAATGAACAACAATTTGAATGATAAACAAACCATGTCTGTTCACGGAAGGGGTTCCAAATAATTTCTCCCATGTTTTTTTCTTCTATGCAATATTCTGTTGCTAGTTAATGTTAGTTACTTAACTGAATGCTTGTCATTAGTTTAATGTTGTACTGTAATTATTTTAATTTCATCAGGCTTATTTTACGGCTCCCACTAAAAGTTTACTGAGGCCCCCTCATTTGAAAACCATTGTGGGAAGGGATCATTAATCTGCTAATACAGGTAAAGATACCCTTTCCAACCGAAACAAATGCCAGGTGTGGAGTATAATGTAGCAAACACAACACTGGCACAGACGCGCACACAGAGCTAATACATCTTACAGATCAGGATAACTCTTAAATGTTACTGTTTTATTTTCACACCTGTATCCTCTTCAGGAAGGTTCTAGAGCGATTAAACTGCATCCCTGTGGCTGTCAGAGCTCAGTCAAGCTCCTGTGATGATGAGTCTGTTCGTGGAAACAGGTTTCTGCCAAAAGTTTTATAACTGCTCACAATACTGTTACCATATACAGGGACCTCATTGTTACAGTTCCTAAATGCCAAACTGAGACTGTGGAGAGCCAAAACAATCTATCAATAGGATTTACCCAGAAAATGTGTTTCCAAGAACGCCAACACAGCCATAAACATCTGACTAAAGGCTTTTTATGCAGGTAGTGCATACAGAGCAACCACCTGAAGAAGCCAAATAACATGTATAAACATATATCGCGCATGTGTGTGCGTGCATGCGTGTGTGTGTGTATACCAGGGAAAATCTGATAATCTGGCACAAAAAAAATGCAAAACAAAATCACTACACATACGCGATATATGCAAAATCACTAGGTCTCTCATACATAACCACACACACACACACACAAACAGAAGTACATACATACCAGACCTGTAAAGTGAGACTCTCTCTCTCAACACTAACCCAAACCCAATAAAAGACAACACACACACTTCACTGAGAGGTGACTGTGTGCATTGGACAGGGGTCAAGGGAGAGCTTTCATCAACATTGTGAACAGGCTAACACACTATAAATATAAACTCCCCCTCTCCCTTAATCTTTATTACCTTCCAGCATCCACATTCAAATCTCTCTCTCTCACACACACACACACACACACACACATAATGGAGGTAAATCTAAATACTATTTCTCACATTAAAAGATAACAGGTTTAGTTATTAAACTAATAACTAAACCTAATAACTAAAAATAACTAATAACTAAAAAAAGAATTTTGCAATTGTCCAGATAAGAAAATGCAAGATAAAAGTTACAGAAGGTATACAAGAGGAACAAAGAGAAGACGGTGAGATAAACAGAGCTCTGCGGAGAATAAGAGGAGATGGGGATATGAAAGGACATCTGAACTGTGCTGCCTGTCCAAGTGCAGGCTGGCGCCGGGCCATTTTAGACAGTTGTTGTAGTATTACACCCCCCAAAC
>JAZGTI010014321.1:691-14182 GCA_036877585.1 Botia kubotai
TTCACGTAACATGACGTCCGCTCAGCATTTTCGCCAAAGCGTGCGTTTTCACTTCCTCACTATACTGTCTGCCAGCGAGTCAGATTACGATGCAACAAAGCGACTGTAGCGGCTTTGGATTTGTTTGTTTTTTTACAAAAATTTGTAAAAAAAAAGTGCCAGGTAAAATACGATAAACTTGGTCAGTGCATTTTAAAAGAACATGTAACTGAAGAAAGCACTTTGGCAGACGAAATACAGAGACCATCACCTTAAACCATGTGCCCATTATTTAAAAAAACCTAAAGTGTATTTTTTTGCTGTAAATATCCCAGTTAGGTTTCTTAATTTTCAATAAAATGGAACCGGCAGTGTAAACTAGGCATATAATATCTAAATAAAATAAATCTAAAAATCGGTCAATATACCCCCAAATGAATCGAATCGTAATTGTGTCGCTGGATTTTTACTGGTATCGGCAAATAGGTTATCGCTGGATGAGAATCGATATAATATCGTATCGTGAAATGTCTGATTTACATCCCTATTATACACGTTGGGGGTGGGTGTATACTTACCAGGTTTACTGCTGTCATTTTTTTGCAATGGGAAGACGACCGCCACTTGACATGATCTCTGAGGCGAGAATTTTAGGGGCTCTCTGCGTCTAAACGCACTTAAAGTTTTCTTCATGGCTTTCTGACCTATGAAACAAATCGGGCATCAAGAAACTGTTATACCAGTTTGGAATGGCCAACGTTTTTAATGGTACGAATAGCGGTTTTACTACAGTATACCACACAAATGTTTCTAAAGTTTCACGGATTTGTGGCAAATCAAAACTCACAAAAGCTCTATAACTGGGTGTTATTATATTTTTTATGCGCTCCCAGTAACCACATATAGTAGAAACGTTACTGAAACAGTTACATTAATGAACCTTAAAGCGCTCAGCACGTACACCTGCTGCTCCCATTAGAGTAGTTTCTATAGAGACGGCACAGATTTAACGGTGTGCTGTTTGAAACGTCAAAATTAAAACCGGAAACAAGCGTCAATTAAGATACAAGAACACGGCATGGTTGACTTAATACATCTAAATGTAAATACGTACAGTTTTTCCTATATATGCTGAGAGAATATTCTAAAGGGTACTTAAGATTGAAAAATTATCTTCGCTATCATACTCTCAGTAATTTATTGTAAATAAAAGTTAAACCATGAATCAACCACCTGAATTAGTCTGGACGCCGTCCACGTCTTTAGCTTTTAACTAGTGTCGCCTTTCAAAGCAAACCAGCGGAAAGTTCATTTAGCCAAACAATGTCTCCGCTATATTCACACATCAGGCTAAATTAACATAGCGGAGTAATTGCGTACAGCTGCAATGAAGGCTTGAAAATTGTCTGCATTGAAGGCACGAAATTTGTCCTTAATTCTCGCACAGTTAAGACTTAGGGTTCATTGTTTGTACCGCAGTGGAGTTGAACTAAAAAATGAATTCAATTAATAAAGAATTAATTAAACTTGAACTTTTGTGTACAAATGGTTTGTACTTTTGGGTTGTCGTGAATCACACAATATAGACAATAGTTAAGTTTATATGCATTTTTTATTAGCTTTAATTTTACATCTTTAAATTGCGTTGAAAAACAAATGTGTCTAGGTCATGAGTGAACCAGAAGGGCGGAGCCATTCTACGTCAGAGGGCTACAACCATTTTAGCAATAGCTCCACTGGCTCATTCTCGTTTTAAACAACCCACAATATCATTGAACAACAAGCCCGTCATATCATCAAACCCTGCCCTACAGTACCTGGACCAGGTAGATCTTAAATATGACACAGAGTAAAGCCAGCATACCCACTCCAGCCAAATATGCTGTAATATGATTCATACAAACGATTATTGTACTGTTTAACACAAATGAAGATATTTAGAAGCTTTCCAATATGCAGACAGTCAAATAAAACTGTCCTCTATATTTATTATTACATTTAGAGAAAAAGTGCAAAAAAAATGCTAAAGCTTTTTTCTCTACAAATTTCAGAAAAATTAATTGCACAGCAATGAAAAAATCTTTAAGGTCTGTCCTTTCGAAAATAAATACTGTACATTTCCTCCTTGAATTAAGCTTACATTTATGTTTACAACTTCACTTTATATCTGCATACAGGCTATTGTGCAGCGAAATAATTGAACACAAGAGGGCAGTAGCACACACAAAGAAAAAAATTACTTTTAAAATGTCATGGCCCTGGATCTGTATTTGAGACCATATATGCTTGTAATACAGTAAATGCAAGTCTAATTGCAAATGCAGTTCTGATCATTTTTTTGAAAGTGTACATAAAATAATAGTTTTTTGCATTTACACATTAGCTGGTTTACGGTGCATAATTCTTTGGCCTTATCATCATTTTGACATTTTTAAATGCTTGTCTGTAGTTTGTCGGATAGTATTCAGAAGTCAGGTTGTGCCATGTGCCCCAAAAGATTCCGTCCCTTTTCCCTTTATACTTGCTTTTGTAGTATTTGCCGTTGAGATTTGCTGACATGCAGGCATCAAACCACCAGCCTGATCCGTAGTATGCCCCACAATTCCCTGAGGGATACATGTCATTGTCTCGGTCAGGTGTTGTGAAGAACTTCTGATCGTGGTTGAAGTGTTTGCTAAACTGCAGAGCATTCCCAGCAGTCCCAGAGTACCCACTCACTGACAGCCGATAATTGAGAAACTCATTTGACACGTAGAACTGATCGTACTTGACATACCCACGAGTGCCATCAAAGTCCTCAAGCTCAATACGCAGGACCATGTCCTTGGCCTTGGTCAGCAGGTGTATTTTGTCATTGCCCAACCAAAACTCCCCATTCAGATCACCAAAACCCTTTTTGTACTTGGCCCATGTGTGGTTGAAGCTCACGCTGCCATTAAAACGGTGCTGCACGACAGTCCACCCGCCACCAAATGACTCCATGTCACAGTACACCAGAAAGCTGCTGTTCCTGGGGTCAGGGGTGACTTTGTAGACCCCATCAGTTTTCTGCCCCAGCACGCTAATGTCAGAGCAGTCTTTGGGAGAGAAGGTTCTGAGGTCTGTGGAGAAGGAGATATCAGAATTTCAGTAGCTTGAACTGACAGTCTGGACTTAGAATGCCTCGTATAGAGAATCGCAACTAACTTAGGTCAACAAAGTAGTTTTAACCTTATTGGGTAATTTATATGTTTATATGTTTGTTCAGAGGTACGTGTCTGTATTTCTGTTTTAATATATGATTTTATATAAATATTTAAAATTTAGTTTTTTTATGTAAAAAAAAGTGCATGTGGAAAATGTTACGCCGACTGCTGTATTTCTATACAGAAATTGCTTCTTTTCGATTATTATAGGTATTACATGGATTATTTGCACAGAGAAAAAGTTGTGTCAAAAATCTTGTTTCACTGAGGGTTGTTGAAATTATGTTGTTTAAATTGTAAACATTGCTAAAACTAGATTGCATTTTACATATGATTTTGTTTTCAGTGTGGATGTGCAAATCTTTCCGACTCTGCCAGCCTCTCTTTTGGCAAGCAGCTTAATATTAGACAAAAGAAACCTTTATTTATTAGCCCCAGAAGACAGCCTGTGTCACTTAAAACCCTTCCTTAAGCATTCCTTGAAGTTGTTTGTGAATGGCCTAAACAATTCTCCGGTTTCCCCTAGTTCTGCATGTCCTGCATGTTGAAGTAATTCAAATGAGTTCAGAAATTTAAATAGTAAGTTTTAAATAATTAAAAAGTTTTAAATAATATATATGGTAATATATGGCAAGATATCATAACAGTTTGGATGGGTGAAAAAGCCACATACTCCCTTAATGCTGAAGGTTCTCCAAATTTCATTAATCAAATTATACCGTTGTTAAATAATTCCAAGTTAATGACAAATATATGATTAGTAACATTTTAAAAATATACGAATGTATTGCGTAGATCAGTGCTTACGTTGAACTTCATGATGATCATGATTTTGGCAGTGCGAAGTGCAGGTGCTGCTTATTTTGTTGACTATCCCAGTGATGTTCTCGACCTTCCTGTCCACTATAGCCTCAACGTTTTGCAAGTTGAGTTCCTCCAGGCGACCCTCAAGAGAGTTAATCTGCACACGTGCGTTCTTCAGGCTGTTCGACATGCGGTTCATTTTCAACCGCATGTCTTCTACAATGTCATTATTGCTGTCGTTCCCATTGTGGTAGACTCTTGTGCTGGTGTCCCCTCTGCCCTCAGCACTGCTGGCTAAAGAGTCTCCACTGTCTTTCTGTAAGTTGACGTCCACCTGCCGCGAGCTGCATTCCAGACAGGAAATCTTCATTCTGTTTACTGTCTCCTTTAAGCTTTGCAATTCCTTCATGGTCTTTTCCAGGAGTCTGAATTGCTTGGGAAGCTGGATGGTCATTGGCGGCAGTGTCAGCTGGTATGGGCACTCATCCTCATCTTCACATTGCCCAGCTGGCTTTAGTCTCACCTGGGAGCAGCTGGAAACTCCAGGTGCCCTGTCCAGAACCCCAGTGGGGCCACTGCCAGTGGCCTCCGCTCCCTTCCTGAAAGCTATCAGCAGGGAACAACATACGTACACCAGTTTCATGGTTTCAAATAAGGAGAGAACCCACACTGAGAGAGAAAAAGAAGAGACCTGCCTCAAAGTGCAACAACTTGGCCATTAATACCAGAGTAGAGGGGGGAGTGTGGGTGGGACGGCAGTGTATTGCATAACTGGGTGTTTTTTTAATATGGGAAATTCTGGCCTTGTGGACTTTAGAAAACAAACTCTCATCACATTCTCAATGTTATTTGATTTGTAAGCAATATATACACATGCTGTACAGGTGGTTCTGTCACTTTTGTCATTTTTCTGAACCTAAACATTCCCATTAATGTCGTAAACATTCCCACATTATATAATTTCCACTACAAATTTCCTAAACAAACAGATATTTTACACTTTATATTACACAATTGGAACACAATTTGGCAAAAATACAGCTTGATTGGAAATTGAACACAATATAAAATTGTCGACTTCACATGTGATATTTACCTTGACCTTTATTTGTTTTATTTACACATTACATTACATTGCTCTTTACTGATACTTTTTCTTGTTGGTAACTAAGTAATAAATGTAAACAACGTTTTAAAAGTGTAAAAATGTTTTGAGGGATATAGTAGTTTTTGTAAACATTTATTTAATATTTCACACAAGAATGTGTGAAATACTTTCACTCTTTGTTTGGATTAAAAAAGAGCAAAAAAAAAATCTAAAAATATATATATTTTTGATGGATTTCCACATTTTGAGACTGGGTCTGGTACAGGGGTAAAACAATACAATCTGAAAGCATGTGAAAATAAATTATGACAGGTCACAATCTTCATAACTGAGCGAGGTTTTAAGTCAAAATCCCAAGTGCACGTGTTTGAAGAAACTCAATTGTGCACTTAAAATGAACATAGAGGGTACATTTTGGAATATTGGACCACTGCATTTTCATATTGAATCGTCTTTATGTTTTAAATAGGTGCTGTGAGGTATTGACACAAAGTTTTCTGCAGAAATGAAAATCTGTCATAAATATGCTTCATGATTCTTGTGTTGTCCTTACTATATCAGCAGAGAAATGTTACTTGAACAGCCCATGATGTGGTCCAGTGGTTCACTTCAAAGCAGATCTTCCACATGTGTGGCTTATGATTTATATCATGAACTTTATAGTAACCAACTGTAGATTCCTGCCTTTGGCTAATAATACACAAGCTGCTTGACAAGATGTTCAACTATTTTCTCTGGGTACCTCTCGTGTGTTAAATATAACTCAGTAAATATAATTCGTATTTCTGTCATTATAAGGACTTTTTAAATTTATTTTTTTAATTCAATTTTATTTATATAGCGCTTTTTACAGTGTTACATTGCTTCAAAGCAGCTTTACATAAAGAAACAAACAATAATAATAAAACACAGAACAAATGAGTGTAGAAAAAAATAATGTAATTAAAATTTAAATATATGATTATATATTATTAATTAAATTAGAACTTGTATATAATTGTATATTATATTTGTATGCACATAACATTGTATATAATTATATGTGCATATTAATGAATGTTTTAAAATATTGGTTAATAATTGCAGTATAGGCTTTTCAATATAAAAGCTCAAGCTTAGAATCCTCAAACCTGGAGGAGGTTTGCTGTATGTCTGAAAACCTCTTACACTTTGTTTTAGCTTGTTTGTCTGTACTATAAAGGCAGAAATTGCATGTGTTCTCTCTTTTGGTCATGATAATCAGAAATGATTATCTAAAAAACTGTTCTTCAGTTGTCAGATAAACAGCACTCAGAGCTTAGATCCTCTGAGCTTGGAGCTTTCCATGCTGGAGTTCAAAAGCAAACAAATGTATGAAGCACATGTGGATCCACTCTAAGACACACCTGAAATACATTTAAGTAAATCCATTAACCTGTTTAGCTGCATATAGGCTAATGTTGTTTGTAACTGATGTGTCTTTAAGTTTTATCGTTTTTGTTTTCAGCTTTTCTCTGTGGGAAAGCTGCTGCAGGAGGCTAAGGCCTTCTGCACTAAGGTGGAGAAGCAGAACCTGGAGCTGTTTCCTGAGCGACAAGACACTAAAGTCAGCAGCATTAAACAGAAACTTCTGCAGTCTTACAATAAGCTGAATAAGGCTAAGAAAAGAGAGACTACCAGATGCAGTAGTGTGCAGTGCACACAAGGTAAGAAGGTTATTGCATGAGAAAGAGCACTGCATGCTGGGTCACGGCCCACACTGATGCCAGAAAGTGCCAGCTGACTTTTGCAAAGCCATTGGTGTAACAAAATTCTGTGAACATTTTTAAGAAAAGTCAAAAGCTACTTTATTAGATATTTTTAAGTGTGGGATTTAGGGTGTCGAGATATTCGGCGAGAAAATCGAATGTTATTTTCAAATGTATTACAATATAACACAAGCAGGTTTTTTGCATAGAATCTATTTATTTTATGGATGTGTAAAGAATTACTGCCTCATTTCTATTTTGTCCTCAATAGATCCTCATCCAAACTTAACATCACCTGACTCACTGCAGTCCAGCTCATAATGACAGCAGTGCTAGCACTGATATAGAGTATTTGTATATGTGGAAACAAGGTTTTGCAAAGCATATTGTAAAATGTGTTTAATAACTCCAACCACAGCATTTATGTCAGCTTTTCTGTATAAAGTTTACAAAAGTCGAAATGAAGTGATTTTAACAACAACAACTTCTTTAATGACTTAGCCTTAATATGGCAAGTTTGTAATTACAACAAGAAACAAGGGACCCTCTAAGTCCAACAGTGGTCCCAGAGAAGAGGGGGCCTTACCTAAAAAAAATTCCCTTGAGCCCCATTTAGAAACAACCTTAGTTTAACAAATTTGAGTTCCTTTTGTTCGAATTGCTTCACATCCTGATTTTTGTAAAACTGAAATTTGTTTCACAGAATTGTATTTCTCCTTTTTAGTCTGAAAGCAGAGAAGTGTTTTCTTGAGAAGAATACCAGAACCATCCTAAACCAGCCATAAGTATTAATCCTCCATAAGGGATTAACTTTTGGATTAACACATCACTGTTTTGTCCAATTTATGCTGTTTCACTAAAGGGACAAAACAGAAACACCAAAACAGCCTTCTGGGCTATTTAGTATTCAATCCCACAAATGAATCGTTTAGTCTATCATTAAAGTATATATTCACATACAATATATGTGAAAGAAATGTTTTGTATAAAAATGTTTACTGTATTTTGTCATCAATTTATGTTAATGACTTTCTTCCCTGGAAAATGTTATTTGAAATATTAGTGATAAAAGTGGTCTTGCACAATTCGTAACGTTTCAAGAGGATTCGATTGTGGTCCACTGGTGCACACAAGTTCAAAAACTGCTTTCACACATCAAATGGATGCAATTCCTAAAAACTGAAAATATATATATATATTTTGTGTTATGATTTAAAGTGATGCTATGATAAAATTATTGTAAATTACGGGGGTCTGCTTGATGTTACCATGGAGCGGGTTGTGGTTGAGTACAGGTTTTTGAAGAGGAAAGAACTGCTGCTGAAACAGGCCAGAGCTGCACTCAGTCATACTCAACAGCAGTTTGACAGGACACAGGCTCAGGTTACTCATAACACTACTGACATCTAGATCCTTAAATTCTTAAATCTTGATGCAGTGTTGATGTTTGCTAAGGCAAGCATTCTTGTTTCATACTTGCTTGGTTTTTCAAAATCACCAACCCTAAATATTAAACATCGGCACATTACTCTACCTGCACTGTTTATGCTTGTTTAGGAGAGGTGATAATGCTTCAAGTGATCAAATACATAGTCAGGCCAATAATAAAATGGGTGAAAAACCTCATACACCTACCAGTACTTGGAAGGAATGACCTACGGGTGGGCTTTTTTTGGCTTTGTCCAAGAAGCAACAAACTAATACCAGCCAACTACCCTGAATACCCTAGCAATCACATAGCAATCTTCTAAAAACCACTCAGAACATGGTGGCTACCTAAGAACTCTGTGGCAACCGGGCACAGTTTCTGGATGCATTTCAAGAAACAAATTCATTCATGTCTTACAAATACGTGTAGTGGTTTTATTTTAGTTGCAATTATTGCGTGACTCTGTCTTGCTGTTGTAATTATTTGTCTTTCACGCTAAGCACAGACATGCTGAATAAGCATGCTAATTCTATGATAAGAGGAACTGAGATTTTAGTTTCAGATGTAGTGCTTAGTACAGAATGACTAATACTGAGAAATGGCATTACTGTTTGAATGGATAAGCACATGTGCTTAATGTAGCATTCATTCTAATCAAATTATTTGTGAATAACTTTAAGAAAGGGCAAAGGCTGCTTAAATATTTTTAAATATAAGATATAGGCTGCTGAGGCATTCTGCAAGAAAATCTGATTTAATTTTCAAATTTATTACACTGTAACAGTTTTTTTCATATAGTCTATTTATTTTACAGATGTATTTTGTAAATGCTATGTGGTTAGGCAAGCATTTATATTCCATAAAGAAGCAGGCATGTTACAGCCAGATGGTATTCACCTGACTTACTGCAGTCCAGCTCATAATAACAACAGTACTAGCACTGATATAGTACTTATACATATATATGAGTATTTGTATATGTAGAATTATTTTTGCAATTTTAATGACAACAACTTCTGTGATGAATTTTTGTGATAACATACTAACAGTGTCAATATAACAAGCTTTTAAATAAAACAGGAATCAAGGGGCCCTCTAAGCCAAGCATAGTGGGCCCAGAGAACAGGGGGCCCACCCTAGAAAATTGTCTCAAGCCACATTGATTTAGTAACAACTTTAGTTTATATCACAAATTTGAGGGTTTTTTTGGTATGAATTGCTTCACATCCTGATTTTTGTTTCACAGAATTTAATTCCAAACCAATGCCTTTTAATTTTAATGGCCTTAAAACAGGCTTATTGAATATTGTCTTTATGCAATATGGCTTTATTTTGACATTAGTTAGTCATTCATATTTGAGACTTGGTTGTTGTTTCGCAGTCTGTATTGTCATAGAGCATTTCTTCTTGTTAAACGTCTAAGAGTCACAATTTGTTTTTCTTTTGTGCAGAGGGATGCTCTGATTAGAGGCTATGATCAGAGTCTCATCAGTGTAGAGATGAGCTTCATCACCTCCATCGTCTCAATAATAAACAATTAGTGAGCCGATATAGAATGAATTCAGTTTCCTAAATGCATTGTTGCTGTCATTAGGCTGAATGTGTTTGGTAAGCTGTACAACAAATATATGAGCCTGATCCAGATCTCAAACCAGAATTTAACAGACGTGAAAGAGAAGTAAACTGGAGAAAGAACCTAAAGTTCTGTAATCAACTGCTTTAAATACAGACAAGTATCATAAACACATACTTGCATTGCTATTGCTATCGTATGCAATAACATTTGTTGTTTGCCATAAAATTTTGAAAATTTAAAATCCAAAAGCAAAGCTGGCCATACCAAAATAGGACAGTGATGTGTTTCAGTAATGCTGGGATCACATCAGATGATACAGTACAGCAGTTGTCTTGGGGCCTATTTACACTTAGTTAGGAATCTTGATTGATCATTGATCCAGCACACTGGATTGGATGCTCATGCTTGGTCTATAAATCTTAAAAGCATATTAGGGTCTAGCATCAAAGCCCCGCATCCTCATTATATTCTCCCAACCAACCTCATGAGGTACATGTTGAGCTGCTTTTTCAAACAGTCGTGTAGAATTTCCCATGTTTTGCTGGTGCTTTTGTACAAAGCATTTGCGCATAAGGCTTTCTATCAAAAGGCTGGAATCATAATAAACATTCAGTCTCTCAGCCTATATTTAGGCAAGTGTGTCCAAACCTTTGACCACAAAAGTACCAATGTGGTACCAATCTCAAACAATGAAATAATGACCACGGTACCGCATATTTAATGTTGTACGGTATAGACACTTTCAGTGGTCTGCCAAAGACACAGAGATCTGTCACAGCCATGTATATCAAAAAGTTCTACCAATGCCTACATAATGGAGCAAACAGTGCAAATACTCATAATGAAATAAATGTAAATAAAGGTTACATTGTTTCAAATATTCCAATCATTTGTTTCCCTCTAAAGTGATGATATTTTATCTGAAAGATAAAACTAAAATAAACATTAAGGATTCACAGAGGAGTCCCATTATATCAACATCCACTACATTAGAGCAGATAAAATAAACACGTAAATGTTGGTTCATGTTAACAGTTCAAGTTCTCAAGATCTGCTGTAGAACTTTAAAGACACAAAAATTGCAGTATTTTTATACATACATTTGTACATAAAATCAGCAAAACTTGTGTATACACATTGAAAGTAGTATCAAGTAATATGTCAGGTATCTCCTGCCCAGCACAACTATAAACTCTGCCTAAGATGAACAGAGGTTAATAGAGGGATGAAGGGGATCTGCGATTCTGCAGATGACATTTCTGAGTGTGGGCATTTTGCAAGAAGGCACAGTAATGCAATGACTTGTTCTCATTGAGTCTTACAGAATGTTCTGTGCCAATGCCTAACATGCTAAACAAGCCAAGAGAGCCAACCTACTTTTCATGGAATGTCAGGAAAACTGCCAAGTGAAAACAAAGGATAAGGAGTCAGACCCCAAACATGCTTCACCGTCCCACCTTTTATAACTGTAATTTATTAGAATGTTAAAGAAGGCATCCATTCATCGGCTTGCAGAGACCCAAGGAATGACCTTTCTCTCCAAGTCCTGGCATATATTGGTAATTGTTTTGTGTTTTGTGGGTCTGTGTTGTCGTGTTGGCGCACATGTTGTTCATCTTGTCACATACAGCTCTTTATTTTACAGGTCTCTCATAGGTCAGTATCCAAGTCCACAAAGACATCAAGCTTTTTAAATACTACATTCTGCTGTTTCTTGGGGTCAACAAGTACAGTATGTCATGTTTGCCGATTTCTCTGTTGTGATACTGTTGCTGAAAGCCCTGGGGAAAGTCTGATTGTGCCCAAAGAACCCAGTGATACATCTGCAGCCAGCCTGACGCCATCTGACTAACTAAACGATGGAACACAAACCTGCACACTAAATAACTGTCTTAATGAATTCAGTGCATATACAGGGTGCATGCACTCGTTGGGGTGGTCCTCCTGCTGATCTCTGTAAAAATATACAAAGACAGAACGTAACTGTACTTTTCTGAATACTGTACATTCTGCCTATGTATATAACAGAATATAATGCTATATTATATATATAATAGAATGCTCAGAAAGGGTTATAAATGACCTGATCACATTTTCTAAATTGCACAGATCGGCACTATTTTAAGAATGCAGACCGGATCCTCCTTGTTTTTCATCACTTCCTACACTTGACAGATTGTTGTTTTGTCTGTACCATAGCTGCCTGAGAGTAAGAAGAGTGACAGAGTGAACTAGAAGACACTTTAATGGACCTGAGCAAAAGTGCTGAGTAAAGATTTATTTTTTGAGGAACTCGTCAGAAAGATATGACCAAAGGGTCCTGGTAAGTAAATCACCATACAAAGTTGCCCAAAGTTTTTTAAATGGTCATGTTGTACACGTTTGTGTCTAGTTAGAGGTTAACCTGGGAGATAAAGAAGCTCAGCTGTTGGAAATAGTGTGTGAGCAGGTCTCCTGCCTCTCCCAGCGAATCAAAAACAGCTTAGAATGGTAAAGACACTTTTTAGCAGGCCAAAAAAGTAGGCCTGCAGACACTAAATTTGCCCTCACACACACTACGTAAAATGATTTAGACAGACACACACACAAGTCATTTTTGACCCAGTTTCAACACACATGGTTATTTTTGCTTTTACTTCCCCAAAGTGTTTTGCATCTTACATAACAATTACCACATTGCATATTTGTTGATTATCCAATGATTTAAACATTTCAAAAATGTGTTTAAATGTTGTGTTATTTTCTTTTTATTTGAAACTTTAACACTATCATCCCCAGCAGAATGGACACCAAACTGCTTTATTTCGTAGTCAGTGATTACATGTGTTTTTGGATAAAGGTCTTTCTAACACCCCACACTCAGACTGGGGGACCATTACTCCTCCACTCTGACTCTCAGCACTGGAGCCCCACAAGGTTGCGTGCTGAGCCCTCTGCTTTACTCACTATACACCCATGAGGGGGCAGCTATACTCTCAGAATGATGCACCATTAACAACCTCAACATCTCCAAAACAAAGGAACTCATCATCAATTTCCGAAAACAGGTGGAACCAGCCCCTCTGTACATTAAAGAGAAGTGGTGGAGAGGGTGACTACCTTTAAATTTCTTGGCACACACAAATGGACCTTGACAATGACACTTTTTGAGGATGCTAAGGAAAACCAACCTGTCCCAGCAGCTGGTTGTGTCCTTTTACCACTGCTCAGTTGAAAGCATACTGTACATATATGTCAATCAGGTGTGGCATGCTGGCTGCACTGTGATGAGGGAAAAGCTCTGCAGAGAGTCATCAACTCACACAGAAAATTACTGATGCACAGCGGCCTTTACTTGAGGACATTTACAGACGGTGGAGCTGTCCATGGAGCAGGCACAGTCTATGGCCCCATTTACACTGTCAGTTAAATGCGACCTAATTCCGATTTTTTGCTCATATGTGATACAGATCGGATCTGTTCTGTGACAGTGTAAACAGGAAAAAAACGCATGCATTCGGATATTTCGAGATCGGTTTCAGGCCTCATTCATATGTGGACATAAATCGGATATAAATCAGATATGGGCCAATGCGACTGTAATGTAAACAGGCAGATCGGATTTTCTGAGGCATTGCGTTCTGTACGTCATTAAACTGCGACAATTTGGTACTTCTCCACGGTTTAATGACGTCATGTGGGAA
>JAZGTI010014322.1:0-14181 GCA_036877585.1 Botia kubotai
AAAACTCCAGTTCTTTTCCCTGTAATAACAAAACAACCATTAAACATTTTACAATATAATATCTCCATACAATGCAGCGCATTTAATTATTTAGCAACGAAATTGCGATCGTTTACGATAAAAGACGACAAGCTTTATTACATTGGTTGTGTACAGTCACCACGGCCTCATAATGTATTGCGCAAAGAACAGGAGCCGAGAAACCCACACCGTCCAGGGGCGCGTGGTCAACTACAACCGTATCAAATAACGGGTGGAACAACGGCACGTTTCAGAGGTGAAAGACGAGATTTGTGACGTAACTCCAGAGAAAGTGAGTGAAAAGTCCGCAATTCCTCTACAGTTCCCCTAAATGAACTAAATTTACAGAAACTAAATGAACTAAACGCTCCTCACCATTCCTTTACCCCGGTTCGCTCGGCGCGCACGAACTCTCTCCAGACCTGGTCCTGCTTTACCGGATCTCGGGTGTCATCGTCTTTTGCCGGTGTCTCGCCGGTGTTTCGTGTCCTAGCCGCTGAATGTCTAAACACTGAGACAGATGACTGAGAAGCGAGAGGACCGTTGGGTCGGTCCGGTAAACGGTATCCAGCTGAGGTGGCGCGCCGCATGTTCTGTTTCCTATCCATCATTTACAGAAGATCTTTGAGCTGGTCAATCAATCAATTTATGACACTGTAAAATTCAAATTTGTCTTCGTTAGCTGCGAACATCCCCTCTTGACTCTTGTTCCTTGAGTAAACCACCTTGTCTTGATCTGGGGCGCACGGAAACACGCGAACACATCACAGCAATCACCACACAAGATTTCACAAGAAGCTTCTGGCTGCTGCTGCGGCCCGGTTGCGCGGAGATCTTGTTTACCCGTGCCGTTTCCCCGGAGACATCCGGGCGATGCAGGGATGCCCTCACAAAGCTTTTGTTAATTCACGAAAAGGCGAGACATCCGCTGCGACGATGATAATTAGGGTCACAAAAGCCACAGATTGACAATCTGAGGTCATAACAGCAGTCAGCGCGTTTAAATACTTCTCGATGAAACCATTGACAATATTTATTATTCATTTGAACATATGACCTCAGATACACGAAGCAGACACACAGCAACCTGATGAAGACTTGCATAACAGTCATGTGATGTGATTTCCCAGCTAACAATTTTAAAATATAAAAACGTTTCCCTAACGTTTCCATTAAGTCACAAAAATATTAATTCGAAAGTTCCTGAACGATTTTTTAGACGTTGTATTAACGTTATTGCTTGGTTAGCGAATCTTTTGTAAACATTCAACATTCATTTTAAAGTTTATAAAACGTTACACCAACTACTTAAGAATAATGTTTTTGATATATGATATATAAAGTTAAGAAACCGCTCTACTATCATTACCACAAGAACGTTTTGATAACTTTGAGAGAATGTTAGTTCCGAGAACGTTCCCTGTTAGCTGGAAGGTCTAACTGGTGACGCAACGAGGGCAGTCATATAGTCTATTGAAAAGTAATTCTTCCAAAATGGCCTCAACACTATGTAAACAAACACGAACTGCTCCATGGTGACAGAGTATTTAATCTCTAAATAACAGGTTACTGAGATCTCAGCATTTCTTTGGTAACATAAAACATCGCTTAATGTTGCTTGTCGTATACTTTTAACAAACCTTTCACAATGCTTGTGTAATCTTTTGAAATGTATCATTTTTATTACATGAAATCTTGTCATTTTTTTGGACGTCAAGACGTAAAGAGTTTTGGACCAGATTAACAACCTGATACAATGATATGTTTAAAACAGACGTCAAAGACACAGTGAGCAAAAAACTGAAGTCACCGAAACAGCATCAAAGATGGACACTGTCACACAATTTCACGTTTCTCAGATTCTTGACCAGTAATACAATAAATCAGAAAATTTGTATTTTAGTTCTTGCCCTCAAGGGGGCAATATACTTCATATTTTTCAACTTTCAATTTCAAAATCCTGTAGGCAGCAGTAGGTTTATTACACTTTTTTTTGACAAAAATAAGAGAAAAATATCCAAGTTCCTAATTAAACATGCACTTTTAATCCAAGTTTATGAATACATGTTGTGAGAGAGGTATCTTTACTGGTAAATTTCAGAGATCAGATTGTGCTTTTCTGGGCTGTGGGCAGAACGCAGTGTTAAATAATTTAGCTGTGTCCAGTACAGTCTGTGATTGACTGTGACAGAACTTCTGATTTTAGCTTTTGGGGTGGAGATGATGAACCTCTGAGGACATAGAGGAACCTGGAAGATTTGATTGATGAAGATCCTGTCAGAAAATGAAGCTGATATTTACACTGACACATTTTTAGGGTTATCACCAAGAAATGTTATTCAGTAGACTCCAAATGATTTCCAGTAAAATTCCAGTAAAATTATATAAACAAGATAAATTGACCCTAAATCAAGGTTATTTAAGCAGCAGAATTGTGTATAAATTCTTGTTTTAAGCATGAACCCCCCAAAATGTGATCATATTTCTGCTTAAAACAAGAAAATATTGTAAAATATCAAAGCAAAAACCAAAATTAGGATTTCTCATGTCTTCTCAACATCTCACGACTAAACACAGGCTATGCCCCCTCACTGCCCCCTCCTGTCTTCCATCATGATTGGCGAGAGCCTTGCGGGGCACTGTCGTCTTTGAGCCCATTTGAGGCGGGGCTTACTCATCACTTCCAGCCAATTACTGCCTTTCACCATGAGCACATTTCATGCGGACAGATGTCCGATTTCTGACACGTAGCACCTTCACATGTCTTCCCATCAGCCTCACTCAAGGTGACCAAATTGTGGGGAAAATGTAAAGGCCGTCAGACAAATGAAACCCTCCGAATAGATCAAAATGATTATATAAGACCTGTTTCATGCTGGTTTTACAAATGTACGACTGTGCTGTTATTTTAGTCATTCAGAATGACAGAACAGTTCTGTCAGGAATTTTCTGGTCTGGTCTGGTCTGTGGAGACTCCTAATTAACTTAGAAAGACTTTTTCCTATTTACCTCAAAGGACCTCCCACACAATCACAGCGTGACTTTGTTTTCATCAGATGGTGATAGTCACAGTTAATACTTGATGCGCTGGTTCGATTTGTCCATAGATGAGAGAAACAGAGAAAAAACAACAGATTAAGAACAAACAGGTACATAAGGTATGTGTGTGTCTAGACAGGAGTCAGATAGTGTGTGTGTTCTTGTTTATCTATCATTGTGGAGACCAGATGTCCCCACAAGGATGGTAAAAGACACACACACCCACGTTGTGGGGACCAGCCCCACACAAAGGTTTCTGTGAGGGTTAGGTTTAGGGGTATTGTACGAGTTAGGGGATAGAATAAACAGTTCGTACATTATAAAAGTCATTATGTCTATGGAAAGTGTGTGTGTGTGTGTAGATTTAATATAAATTCTTAGGCGTATAATATACGCCTAAGAAATGTTCACTGGCATGAGAAATTGCATGTGGGTGTTTGGAGAGAGATGTGCTTTCTTTGGTATCATTAATATCTCAGAAATTTTAATTAAACATTACACTCAGGACAAATCTGCCACCTGACATAAACAGTCCTATAAAACCACATGACAGAACCATAAAGCCAGACCATAAAGCCATACGTGACTACAGGAACATAAAACCATAATGTATTCATTAGTTTCCAGTTATCACCAAAATCTCAGCCTGTGTATGTGATTGCGAAATATTCCCCTGCAGGTTCTTTTCAGTGTAATCATATCAGACAGCAGTCAGTCATTCTGTCAGACAGTCTTAGGGCCCATGACATATCACAGCAACAAAACTGACTCCTGGAAAACAGAACAGGTGGTTAACACTCTTGAAACATGCCTTGAAATGTGGCAGGTGTAAACCCAGTTGAGGTGAACTGTGAACTGCTCTTACAAGAATCTTTCAGAACTGAATCTTTCAGAACTGAAGCACCAAAACAGTGTTGTTCAATAACGATAAATGTTTCATAGTGTAAATGACAAGCAGTCAAATAAAAAGAACAACAGTAATCACAAACACACTGTTAGACGAAGATACAACAGCAATAAGTTCAGTGGCTGTTAAACAACCAGAACTAAAGGTACTAAAGACCATCCACTAAAACCCCTTGAAGACTTTTGTTGAGTTTCTGATCACATGTGCAGGAGCAGTGGATGGTTCTGTCTTTTTCACCTTTATACTCTTATAAATAAAGGTTCCTAAAATGTTCTACACACCGATGCCATAGAAGAACCATTTAGGTTCCTCAAAAAACTATTTAGGCAAGGGTTCATTAAAGAACCATTCCTTTCTTACCTTTTAAAGAACCCTTTTCCACTGCAAAGAACCTTTTGTTAAACGGAAAGGTTCTGTGTTTGTCAAAGGTTCTTCATGGAACCATACAGCCAAAAATGGTTCTTCTATGACATTGTGTAGCACCTTTTTAAGGTACAGACCACAGAAGCACATCTGGAGAACGTGTTGTTCCTCATCACTCGCAGTACAGACACACAGGCTTAATATAAACCCCTCAGATCAGACGGTGAGAGAAATGAGAGATCGACAATTGAAAATGAACAGATCACTCCAGGAGCTCCTCTCCATTACTTTCACCTGATCACAGGTCAGCTGTGCTGAGAGAGTGAGTGCAGACAGACCTATCATTTAAAATAAAGTTATTTCAATCACTGGTCTGGAACTTGTTATAAAAGCACATGTGAAAAGCATTCAATGGAGCAAATGCTTACATTAATTATATTAAATGCCAACAATCTGAATATAATTTTAAAATGTTGATACACTGTATACCGTTCACAATAAAAATACATTACTGATACGTTAAATGATAAATTATGGAGAAACTAAAGGTTGTATCATTGCATAGCAATTATCATAATATATAAAATGGGGGGAACGCTGATGTCGGAACATAAGTTGATAATGTAACATAGAAAACTATAAACAAAAGCTCATGTAAATCTGTGTTACAGTTGTATCTAAAGCTCTTGACAGAAACATGGACGTCTTACTATACCTGAACATTCTATTCATTAACATTGTTTTTTCCAAAACAGATTTCTGAATTCTAGACTATGATGCATGTGCGAAAGAGTAACACAAATCGCTTTGCAATCATGAACTCGCCTGACTGGAAATCGCTTCCCTTTTTCAGCAGCAGGAAAGCTTCTCCGTGCGTAATCTCTGATGGAGCCCATCACTGAGGGCTTCCAAGCAGAACGTGTGGAAGCACAAAAACAAGGTCCAACAGACAAAAAATATATTTTTTAAAGAATATCTTTCAGTGGTCTGTATTCAATGATTAATCTGAAGTAGCTTCGTGTGAGGAACACAATGACATTAAAATAATTAGACTTATTGAAACAATTTTTTGACACCTGTCCTTGCTCTCCTTTGGGGGCATTCCTGAGAGAAGTCTGATCAGTAAATTGAGAACTGATTTAAATTAGACCTTTGCAATGAATAGGTTGAACTAAATCACAAAACCGACCTGAATTCATTTGTGAATCAGAGTCAACTCAGTGACTCATTGTAATGTAAATATAATGATCTGATTGCAGCAGTAACCAGTTCACTGGAGGGGAACATTTGAAGTGAAAAGGATTTCAATTATGGTCTGTTTTTCATACCAAGCTCTCATATCACTTCAGGAAACTGAGAATATAGTCAATTTGCACTGCGTTTAGATACTTTATTCTTTATTCAGTCCTCATTTACTTTCATTATATGGAAAACGACGGCCATAATATTCTGCCATTTGTGTTCTGGAGAGAACTTTGAGAGAGCTTTAAGAGAGCGTTCTCATTCAACGTTGAGAACATTCTCTGCTAGTTGAGTATTGTGGCAATTCACATTTCTGGATGAACAATCATTTCCATCCGGTCTCTGGCATTCTAGTGATGTCACTGGAACTTGGTGAATTATCAACACAGTGATGCTAGGACCCGATCCCATCATTCTTCCTTCTTTATTTTTAAGGTTTTCCTCCCACACATCAGACGGGGGGGTTCCATCAGACAAGACATTGACCCTGGACTGACTGTCATGAATGTGGGATGGTTTTCTCTCTTTTCTCAGCAAAATCGTTCCCAGCCAGCTTCCAGGGTTGCCGTCCGATGACCCTGTGAAGCAGTTATACAATTGCTGTTTTTCTGGGCATTCTCTGCAGTGAGATATAGAGGCGTGATGACTGTAATTACCTTGCCACCGCAGACGAAGCAGCGAACGGTTGCTGCCCGCCTGCCTGCCAGACGCTGAGACCTCGTGACTATGCAGCCATGCACCTCACTTATTTCTCCTTCTGTTCCATTCCGTCCTTTTCTCCTTCTCTACGTATGCATTTTAAGAAAGACTTTCGCGAAGCCTCTAATTGTGAAATTTATTCGTGCGCATGTGGGCTTTACATGTGTAAGATTGTGTGTGTGTGCGTGTGTGTGTGTGATGAATACGTGTTTCTTGCATGTGTGATTTCTTTGCATAAACTTCATAAATGTCTAAATCAACATTTTCCTCTTGTTTATTTTATTATTCACACATTCCCAGACATAAAAATCACCAAAATTAGTCATTTCAAACCTTTGTATGACTTGTGTTTGACTTTTTTTGCTTCTGTGGAACACAAAAGATATTTGTCTTAGTGGTTTTCTGTTCATACAATGGAAGTCAGTGGGTGCCGCTGTTGTTTTGTTACCAACGTACTTCAGAATATCTTCTTTCGTGTCCCTCAGATGCAAAAAGGTGAGAAATAACATGAGGGTGAGTAAATGATGGGTGAACTATCCCCTTTAAAACCTGTTGAAAAATTGCCAGTAGGAAAGGAAAAACAAGCGTTATTCAATATATTCTCTTGTTATCTCTACATAGAAACAACAAGAAATACTGATAATTTTTGTAGTTTTTAGCTTAATAACTTGTTGCGGTTGTTGCGCCCCGCCTCAGGGTTTCCCTTAGATACGACTAATCAGCCATTTAATTACACAGGCCACTGTTTGTATTCTGCATTAATGGGCTTTTACATGCTTGAAGATAAAGTAATTAAATAACAGCTTGAAGGAGAGAGAAAATTCTACTGATTCTGGATGAAAACACATTTAAATTAAAACCAGCCCCAAATGCATCATTTGTTAATGGAGATTGTCATATGCGAAGCGTTTAAGCCGTCTTCCTCTTTTCTGAATCCGCGTGTCTCTGTATTGAGATTTACCTCCTTATTTTCCTCCCGTCGTCTTAAGTTTCTCCAGGCGACAGTAAGCTTGAGCGTACGACTCGGTAACCAGGCAACAACATACCAACCACGCTCTAAAATTAGGGAAGTGATGATGTCAAGGCAACCAAAACAAAATCATAAGAACATTAAAATGCACACGTGTCAGTCAGGAGAACGTTCACGTTGACCAGACGGCGTTCAGGCTTCAATCAACATCACGTAACTCCACAATTTACCTGCAAAAAAGACAAAAATAGACCTTCAATTGAGTCGCGCGCCTTGCGGAAGTCATGCGCCAACAAACGCCACAGAACATTCACGGAGGAAAGCCACGGTCTTATTTTAGTAACTGGCACTCAGATATTGCATCTCTAATGGAACAAACCAGGTTTAATTTTCTGTTCCAAATCACCATAATTACTGTGCTAATGTATCCAATGAGACGCATGCAGAGTATTTACTTTGTTAATCTGTCTGCAGTCGAATCAAAGGGCTCTGCGTGACGGATATATTTAAACGAACAGCTTTTTGACATGTATTTTTAGTCTTCTTTTATACTGTGCGGCTGACCTGTTTTAGACTGTACACGATACACTCTCTACAATGCGTGACCTGCACTACACTGTGGCATTTTGACCGTGACCTCTGTATAATATCTCACGGAGGATGGAAAACAAGTGTGTATAAACAGCCCTACTGTACTTTAACTCAAGAGATCCATTTTTTTGTGCTTTTGATCACATGATACCTTCAGATGCTGAATCTAAAATATTAACATTTGTAAACACCAGTGAAACGATGGATTAAACAAAAACCAACAAAACTGGCATTAAAAAAGGTTTGTAGAAAGTTGTAATTTAATTCTTTGAAATACTGTGTGTGTGGAAAGCCCCCACAGTAATGACAGGAAACCTAATTGGCTAAAGTTTGTTTGTGTACATGTTTGCCTTATTCGGTAGAGGCAGATTTTAAAATTCCTCACAAATAAACCGAAATATGTTATAAACTGACTTGTGAGGACATTTAAGGTGGTCTTCACAATGAAATAAAGGGCTCATTAATCAGCTAAATAACTTCAAATGTCAAAGATGTCAAAACATTTATTATGATTTGTAGATTTACGAGTGGGGATAATGATTAACCTGGTATAAAAACAATGAAAGTCTTAGTGTGTGTGTGTGTGTGTGTTTCTGACTTACTCTAAAGCTGCCCAGACCTTGAGTGTTATTCTCTACGGTCATTTCCTCCGACTCTCTCCTGCTTCCTCTCTTTCTTCCTTCTCTCTCTCTGAAGTTAATCCGTTCCGAGTTATCACCTCCACACCAGACCCTGTTCGACTCCCGGCTCTCCAAGACTGAAAGAATCTCTCCCAAGACACAGATCATACAGATGAACTCACAAGAGAGAGCTAGTGATGCTCCGACAGAGGACAGAAGGATGATGGAACAGAAATCTCGCAGGGAAAGATGTTTGTCTCAGAGGGAGAGTTTGTTGATGGACTGTTTGGTGAACTGGTAAAGTGTATAATGGGCTTGAAAGACATTTGAGGGCTTGTTCATGTGGGTCAGAACCATAAGAAAGATCATTGGTTCTCACTGTAGTGTGTTTCTCACTGAGAATGGCGAAAGGTAAGGCAGGTGTTTGAGGAATATATTAAAGAACAAACAAGGACATCGTCCTTAAAAGACATGTGATTGCTGAGGGAGCCATTCTCGTTACTACAAACCGCCAGCAGAAAGATAATGTAATATGTGCAAAAAATATAGATCTCTTATTGGCAGAGAAACAGTTGTTTTTCACACACACCTCAGGCAATCTCAAAATGTCTGGGTGAGTCAGATATTTGTGAGCATTTTAAAGCATGTTTAGGAGCAGTCTAAAAAGACCTTTAGACACTTTTAGTTTTCAACATCTAGCTAAAGCTCAATTCTGTCTTAAATTCATAAATAAACACATCTCTTACTTAACTCAAGCAAAACACAGAAAATCAAATTACGTTTTCTTTTCCTTCAGAAATGCACATTTTCTCCAAAAACACAACCTCAGGCTTCAGTTTGCTCATCCTCAGGCAACAGGCCCATGAACCACCCACAGACCGTCTGATGTATATTTTACACACAACTGGAAAGTGCTTTCTCAATGTGGCAAGCTCTAATCTGATTGGCTGACTTTATGTAACTTTACATGCGCACACTGCATTTTGTTATCAGCCAGCTGGAAACAAAGTTCTGCTTACAATGGATTTTCCCAGTTAGTGGAATCAAATCTTCAGATGATATTCAGAGTTTTAGAGTCTTAAGGAACTAATGATGACATTATTTAGATATATGCGAGAAGAATGGTATATAAGCTTTTAATAATCAGCACACATTAGAAATGTGTGTGTAATACTGTGTGTAACTCAGAAAGTTCCAGCTTCTGTCCCAGGGCGGATTGTTCTGTGTGCAGATTGTTCTGGAAGTCTGAAGAATGTCTGAGCTGAAGAACTTCTGCCGTCAGATGCTTTTCAGTGTCCCAACAAACATCTCTCTGTCACAACAACGTTTAATAAATTCATCTCATGCATCAGATATTCTTTTCAGATGTCAGTCCTTAATTATGGGACACACCCATAAAATTATACATACAGGTTTGGTTGACAAAGGACAGAGAAATTCTTCCCCCAAAATCTTTCCACTTGTGTTATTCTACAGTCTGAAAGTTTCTTCCAACCTGAAGCTTCCGATCTCTCAATATTTCAAAAGAAACACTATCAATTTTGCACTTTTTATCTCATGTGCTGAAACGCATTATTTTTTTCATTTCAGTTTCCATCAGAAGTCGCGTATAATCAGAAAGCAGCTTATTAAGATGAGCAATGTTTATCGTTCAAGTGTTATTTATTTATTACAGATTATTTCAGAAGTCTGTTTCTAAGGATAAACTCTCAAAGACAGATCCTGGAATATTTTGGGTAACTTCAGTCCGGGCAGCGCATCAAACTTTCATGAGAACGTCTTTAGAGAGCGCCCAACGTTAACCACATCACCCAGTAAAGAGAACATCAGCAGACTCCGGCTTTTTAAAGATATTTTCACAGATCTTTGAAATGTTTTCTTTAGTTTATTTAGTTCAGACTTACTTTAATTACTATATGGTGCCGCTGGAGCTAAAAATAAATGTATAAACTAAGAAAGTACTATATATCCAGTCGAGGTTTTAAACTTTTTAAGCATAAAGTCTAATTCTAGATTTTTTTGTCCTCATAGGAACTTACAGTGGACAGTTGGCTAGTTATAGGCTTATGATTAATATACGGAAAGAGAAATAAGAAAAACAAACAACATATTGACTTTCTAAAGCCACTTTTTGTCATATTTACTTCTCTTCCAAAATACTGTGGTTTTTGAATTAGCTAAAGTTTGTTCTTGTTCTCAGGAAATACTAATATATGCTCTTCATTTAATAAACCAGTATACAGTGCAATTAATTCCATGAAAATGTTTAAACGGTTGACAGCCCTTTAAGTAACTGAACAGCTGAACAGGAAAACATAGTTTTTACACAACAAAAGACACTTCCTCGACGTCAGCGTCAAACTGACGATCAGCAGGTGTATAATCACTCCAAAATGGCGTTGTCCAGGCAACACATCCCCCAGCCCATCTCTCTTCTGCCATGCACGTACCTTTTTGGTAAAGAGCTGTTATTTAAAGCTCGGGAACAAAAAGGGGGCAGTCATTACCGACTGTCTGCTCTGTCCACGTTCAGACTAAAGAGTGTTGTGAATTATGAGGAATGATCGAGAACTCTTAAAGCCGCAATCCGTAATTTTTTTGGGTTAAAAATGAACAAAAATGTGTTATTGAGTTATTGACCAAGTACATGACAGATCAGGGTTTAAAACAGCCTTCTTACTGTTTATCCTTACTAATCATCCTTGCTTCTTACTAATTATCCAAATTCACAACAGTAAGTGCATAATAATGATTTATAATTTGAGCTGGCAGAGCCGATTTCCTGGAAAATGTCGGTTTGACTTCATTTGACTTCAACATACGTAAATAAAAGTACGCAAAGTGACCTGCAATTTCAAACAGAGATGGAGGTAGAGTGGCGAAAGTTCCAGATTGCAAATTCTGAATCTTATGTATTTTCTGTTTGTTAACTGGTTTGTGCGGTACATTCTCTAGATATTTGTTATTTTTGAAATCCAGGCTTGCTATTTCTGATCAGCTAGCATCAGTGAGTCAACGTGTGATTCATTCAGGATTCTCATCTAGACTACAGCTGCATACAAGAGACCTTACAATACAGTCATCAGGTAACCAACTCCCACACGCATGATAGAGGAGGCCTACATGATAGACTCAACCGTCTCTCTCTCCCTCTCTCTCTCTCTCTCTCTCTCTCTCTCTCTCTCTGTGCCTGTCTGTCGACCTGTCAGAGCCGGCAAACATTCTAACAGTCAAGCCAAAAATGTTAGTAAGCTTATCTGTAGGAAAAACTGAACTAGAATAAATGCATATTAAAGAAACAGTATACCCAAAACTGACAATTCTGTTCAAATTTACTCAGAAACATTCTTGTAGTAATGTTAGCAGAACGGTTTGTTTACATTATATATTATATATTTATCTCATGACCAAGCAAAAAATTTGACATTTTGAACGTTCCTAGAACATTTGAAAAAAACATTTGAAACTTTTTTGTTACTTAAAACACACACAGCCATTTTCTCTGAGGAGTTTGTGTTGTTGTTGATCTGTATTATTTCACAATCTGTAACCTTCATGTTTGGTTCCCTAAAAGTCTTTTGAGACGAAGACTGCATTGATGCTGCATGGCTGAAGTTTGTGTTTTACTCTTAAGAATGTTTGTCTGTGTTAGTATTGATCCACTCTAATCCATGTTCTCTCTTACCCTGTAATGTGTGTTGTCTCTACACAGAATACAGAAGCTAACCAATTTCAAAGCCAGACTGCAGATCTTAATCAGAGCCTTGAGCTTCTGATACAGATTCTAGAAAAGACGCTGATCAATCTGAAAGGCTGCAGAGAGTGATTGAGAAGGACAGCGGTTCAGCAGTTTGAGATAATGCAGGTATATAGAAATGAGGAGGTCTGTCCTATACAGTGAAGAAACACAAAATATTTAATAGGATCAATGAAATTAGTTCGATTTTTGTTAAGATTTTAAAATGATTTTCTTAAACAATTACTCTGATTTACACATGTCGAATCAGGAGAGAGATCATTCCCAAAATGTCTGTTGCTGGGATGATTTTGCGTCTATGTTTTTCATGGAAAAATACATGCAGTGACAAAATAAATTAACATACCAACAGCCACGGCAACACTGTGCAAAATACATGAATGCCAAGCAAAGGTTCTCAAAATCTAACGTACAATTGCCTATCCCCGGTGTGACAGAGTACATTTATATTATATTTACATTAAATCGTTTATTTTCCCGTACAAGCTATTTATATTTCACACCCTACAGTCTACACCACTGATGTCATGTCAACAGGAAGTGAAAAAAGCACCTTTCTATTGGAGAAATGTTGACCTATAAAGATCCTTCCAGGAATTTAACTCTTCCAATGCTCGTCAAGGAATTCCCGCTAGTTTACAAGCAATAGCTCCAAAACAAAAGTACCTCGATTCCCCTAAAAACTGCAGACACTAACACATAGGTGTACAGGTGTCCCTCAGTCTCTCCACTCCAGAGCTGTTAAACAGAGCTATTATGACTCTTACTGCTGGGAAGTGCCATTCAGAAGTCACTGTTGCTCTTCGCACACAAACTAGACCTATTCCTGCAGCTCAGCTGGTAGAGCATTGTGTTAGCAGCGCAAAGATTGTGGGTTTAATACCCAGGGGGAAAACACACACACTGATGAAATGTATAGCTTAAATGTACTGTAAGTCACTACGGATGAAAGCATCTGCCAAATGCATAAATGTAAACGTACAAGACTGATCACGTGACTACAAAACCTATTAAACCTATTAAAATAAAACAGGTCGATGCATCGTGTAGACATACTCTAATGTTCGATATTTCTTTCCTGGTCCAAAACAGTTGCTGAATGACAACCAGAGTGTACATATTTGTTTACGAGGAACAGTCTTTACTAACAGAGCTGTATTGCTTTGGATAAAAATGCCACCAGAATGCATTTCATTTGCTTTAGAACTGAAAGTACATTCAAGAACACATCACCATGAGTCCCATGGGTCAGACACACAGAGCCCTTAAACATACACAGAGGAACTTTAGAAGCCTATCTCAAAGACTCTGTGCTGTCTGTAGATACAGTCGTACTCGTGGTCCTTCACTTCCCTACCAGCAGTTCCTGCCTCAGGCTGCAGTAAAAAATGTAAAAGCATTTGTTCTGAGGTGGATATTCAATACATATTCAATGAACGTACACTCTCAAATCTCACTGATCAAAGAGATTCATTCTCTTCTCAAAACTCAAAACTTTTGCATTGAAAAAATAAAACCTGCCCAAAAGCAAAACAACACATTCAAAACTGTATGGAAATTTACCCAATACCAATACTCAGGGTAGGACGGTTCTGTGTACTGTATCATATTAAATGCATACTGTATATATGAAATATATATATATGTGTGTGTGTGTGTGTGTGTGTATTGAATATATGTTGAATATCGCTCTCTCACTCTTACTCTCTCTCACTTGGCTAACAAAGTTAACAAAATGTTCTTTCGGTACTGTTAGTATATATAAATAAATAAAACATTATTCTTAAGTTCTTAATGAAACATTTTAGAATGTTACAGAATTACAAAATGTTCTTATAACCAAGCAATGACAATAATACAATATCTTTCAGAACTTTCAAAATACATTGGTTTTTACTTAATGTAAACATTGGGGTTTGTAAAAATGGTCCTCCATCCTAAAACTGTCAGCTGGGACCTGACCATCATGATG
>JAZGTI010014323.1:0-14181 GCA_036877585.1 Botia kubotai
TCTTGCTATGTTCTGTGTTGCATGGAGTCTGGTTTCCACCACTTATAGGTGTGGGAATGTTGTTGGAATCCAGACTCATGTGTTTGGTTCGTGTTTTGTGAGAACGTGGCATTTGGATCCTGACTCTAGTTCTGGTCTTGTTATTGTACATGAACTCAGGGTCCAAACTCATGCCTTGTGTCTTCTGTGATTTGTAAGTTCTTGTTGGACACATGCTCTTCTGTCCTGCGTCCCGTGCCGGAAGCACATGGCTCTTGTTTGTTTTCTGTGTGCCATGTGCTCTCCCATCATGAGTCTTGGCCCCTCCCTCTTGTTTCCTTGTTAATTATTCAATTATTAGTTTTACGCCTGTTCTTTCCTATTAAATGCATTTGTGTTTATTATCCTGTGCCAGTTTGATGTTGTCTATCTGTCACCTTTCTAGTACAGTTTGAGTGACATCAAGTCCCATTTTAATTTGAAGTACATGTGTTATGTCTGTTCCCTCTCACAGGTCTCTTATTTTCTCCAGCCCTTTTACCTGTGTGTGGGTCTGTTTTGTATTTTTTTTGTTAGTTAAGATATTGATTTAAAGCTGTGGTTCTGTATCTGGGTTCTGTCCTCAAACCTGTTAAGTATTTACTTACCCCAGACAATGGAGTTGAATTAAGTAATAAAATTAGGCAATTAGAGAAGTGTTATGTCTGCTTCTTTTGTTGCACATATTCTTGCACTTTTGTGTGCTCGTTTTGTAATTCTGTTCCATTTCCCCTTTCTGATTGTTTACGCCTCAGTCTGGTTACTGCTGACTAGTCTGTGTATTTAAGACCTAGTGTTTTGTAATTTTTTAATGTTGATGATGTTAGATTGTTGCAGGAAAAAGGTAAGTGGATGGCAGGCTGTCTCCTAACCCCTGGGTGTGTCCATCTATCAAATGGACAGCCGGCAAATGGAGAGGACAAGACTGGCTGCTTCCCACATACCTGCATCCACCATCATCAGCACATAACATCACACCTTCCCTCCACATCCCCCTGCTCGCCAACCTTTATCTCCTCTCCTCCTTCCACAGAGTCCGGTGAGGTTAGTAATCCACAGTGCAGAGTATCCTGGGGCTGGAAGGGTCATGAAGGGTTCGAGACGCCATCTTGGCCCCATCCCTGCTTTCCACCTGTAGTCAGTGTGTATTTGAGTGAGTGAGTCAGGTCTGAACCAGCACTGAGTTTACAATGCAAATCTAGTCAAAACTCAAACAAAATTCTGGGTAGAAAAAACGTCTCTGTGTGCAAACATCTCCAGTCACACAATCACACTCGAATCAAAACCATCATCAGGATAGTCATTGATCACAACACACAGTATGTAAGAATCAAGTGTAAACTATCACACAAGGTGATTTTGTACATTCATACATGATTGTGTCTCGTGCAACATATTTAAACATCTTCTGAAAAATCTTATTTATTGCAGCACTAAAAATGTAATTTTAAAGTTTGCTCTTTTTTTGCAGATTTTGCAAGATGTGTATCTAAACTTAAAGTTGTACATAAATCAGAACATTTAGTAGTAAACCAAAGGATTTAACTTTAGTCTTGCGCTTTTTAAAGATTAGAACAAACATTCTCTAAAATATTTAATAGAGAAGTAATAATTAGTTTGCGCGGTATAATGAACAATTGTACCCGATTGTTTAATGGTTTACGTCATGTGTGTCATGTTTTCTCAGTTGTGTTTGTCACACAGGGTTTAGGTGTGGTAAGCGAGTGCTTTGAGCTGATCTGAATGCAGTTGGTTCCTGCGCATAGCTATGCAACAAAAGACAGTAACTCAACACTCACCTCACAACAACAGGCACAGAAATATAATCCTGCCCTGTTCTATACATCTTTATATGTGTGTGTGTATTCAAGCAGAAGGGCTTAGATTGTGTTTGGTTAAATCTCCTCTATGACTCTGGCCCAGATCTCTCCTTTCTCATTTTGGGGATGTCCTCTGGTTTGGGCACGTCTCTTTGTAGTGTATTCACAATCATACATTTTACAGTTTGTATAAAGCTTTTGTTACACACCCACCAGGTTCTGATTCCCCACTCAGCGCTCCTCACCGTCACCTGTTGTCAATCGTAGACTAATTAGAGCACTTTACGCACACTGTGCACACAAACTTTGTCTAGTCTTGTTTTGGAATGCTCAGGTCTCTTGATCTGTTTTATCCACCTTTTCTACAACTGAGTACATCATCTCCTCTTGTCAGTCATTCCAGATGTTTAACACTAATATATTTAAGTGCCTTGTCAGAGAAGGGTGGATGTATGGAGATGATTGTTGAGGTTATCAGGTGTCGTGTTTGGCTGCAGGGGTTGAAGTGGTTTCAGGTGAAGGTCAAGTCTGAAGATGATCTGAAGAGATCTCAAGCACTGTGTTAAACCTCGACACATGCCAAGACGCTCATGTGATGTTTAAAAGTGAATTGTGTCATTTCTGCCCTGTTAGAAATGATCTTCAATTATTGCTTATTTTTATTTGTATCGTTATATTTATTGACTTCTCAACAACTGCTCCAACTGTCTCCAGAATTAGAATAAATAGTGTTTGTTAGGATGACAAACATAACATTAGCTGCCTCGATGATGTAGCACCTAAAGCCACTATCTGTGTGATTGCCATAGAAACTGCTGCTAGGAGACATTCTCATATCATCCAGGCTGTGCAACGACACCCAAAAATATGAAACAGGAAAGAATCTGTTCATAACAAGCTGGAGATCTGGAAAGGAATGCACATGTAGTTTACATATATTCTGTCTGTGTAGTGTTTGTATATTGTACCTGTACAATATCGTGCAGTACATGTTGATATGTAGACTGGGTTTGTTTGTATCTGCTAGCCTGCAAAGCCTTTCTAATCTTTTATTTTGGGTTAAATGCAAAGGTCACATTTTAAGGATCTGTTACCGTACCTGACAAAAATGTCACTTTCACTGTATCAAAGTTGCAGTACACCCCTGACCAAGATCTGCTTCAATATCTCTGCACGCCTTTGCTAATGACTTATAATAAGACTTGGATCTTCAGAAGGAGAGGAACTAGTGGAAGGAACAAAATGTGGGTGATCTTTAAAGCACTTACACACCAATCAAACCTTTGTTCCATTACATCTGATGAATGAATTGATAAAAGAACTAAGACTAACTGCATCTGAAACACAATCCTTTTTACATTTTACTGTAAAAGTAATGTCAGTACAGTCATGTAGCTGTAACAGTAGCAGTCATGGTACGTTAAATGGCTCAAAATACATATCAAAGTCCAGATTATGACGTAAATTGGTCAAGAACTGAAATATAAAATGATTGATGATGCAGCGCTGTCTACAAACAGAAAACCCACTAAAACAGATGGAAATATGTAAAGATTTTAACGACAGTAAATTAAACCTGATTTCAGGTTTAGGTCAGATTAGGTCTTAGATTAGAGTCTTTTTAAAGAACTGTCAGATCATACAATCATTTATGAATCATTGGGTCCACTGCTGTTCATCCTTGTACATGTGTTTCCACATGCGCTCTGTTTTGTTTTATACTTTTGAATAAAATAAAACAAATGTGTAAATAAAATTTCTTTTCAGCCGCCATTTTTGGAGGATTATTTTCAAGCAGCAGTGTGTTGCCGTCTTCATGAAGTACACATACAATACAGCCCTAAAATGTCTTGTGAGTTTTCAGTGTGAATGTGGCCTCGCCCCACTCATGTTCCCAAGGGACAAACATACTTATATATCCTAGGAATGCTTAATAAGAATGAATTTGGGGATTTGAAGAGGGCTTTCAGACCCGCTAGATTCAGTGTTCCCAAGACCTCGGGCTCATTGTGTGTGACAAGCGACTAATTGTTGCGGTTGAGCAGTGTTGGAGAGAAAGACTTGGCCAATGGCCGGGTCACTCCGGATTCCTGAGGGAATAAAGACATCAGTCGACATGGAAACGGACTGCTAAGCTGCTCCTCACAATAGAGAAATCTAAACCAGAACACAGGTCCCGGGGGTGCTGATCCAAACTCCACACACAACACTGGCGAGAGGAGAGTATGTGTGTGTGAGAGTATGTCTGTGTTTTCATGAGGGCATCTAGCTAATAGAGGAATCACAGGGCACTGCTAGTCACTCAAATTATAAGAGTTTATTATTTTTCTGTCTGTGAAATATAAAAATGAATACGAGAAAGAGAAAAACAGAAATGTGAGAATTCAATCTGTTGTATATATAATAATGACACAGTGAGAGTTTGGTTTCCAGGCTGACGGAGCATTTACTAGATTCCCAAGCAAAAATCTGTTAGCACTGATGGAGAATGAGCTTATATAGATCAGCTAATATTCACAATAAAAACAGTTAATGGATCTCCCTCTTATAGGGTTCAGACCTCCGACCTCACTTTCACATCCACAAAACACACCTGACAAACACAACTGAAATATAACTGAACACTGAACCCATGACGTCGTTTTACATCCCAGGTTATTGCCAGCCTGTGTAAACATTGTGAAAAGAACATTAACCGAGGGTTAACAGATGTATAGTGTGAAAGATTATTTACTAACCCAGGACAAACACAGCTAAATCACACCGCTAAATATATATAAAAGACCGCTTCATTGTTTTTAATTCAATATATTTCTATTGATTATACTGCCAAGACATTACTTTTATGATATTTATATACAAAACTGTAAAACAGAACTGGGTTGATTTGTTTCCTAATTAAATGTTAACCATTGTTTTAGTTATTCAGAAAATGACACCAAATCTGAACAACAAAGAATATAATTACCATCTGTGGTCTGGATATATCTTACAATGTCATTCAACTGAATGGAACTGCAACTGGTCATTTGAAACATATTCATCTCACTTAAATCTGCTGTAACTGGACAATTTGCTACAAGATAACAGTGATTCTTTTGTGTTGTTCTTTTGAGGATGGAATGAGGGGTTTCCATGGTGAAGTTATTTCTGGTTACTGTACTTGTGTAAATGTTTTCAGTACATTCATTAAAAAGATCATACGTGGCCTCAGATTGTTGTTTATATATAACCTACAAACCTAAAATCTCTCTACTGTATGTATAACCGACAAACACAGGCGCTGTCTACTGTATATATGACTCACAAACACAGAGTCTGTCTACTGTATGTATGACTCACAAGCACAGGATCTGTCTACTGTATATATGACTCACAAACACAGGGTCTGTCTACTGTATGTGTGACTCACAAACACAGAGTCTGTATACTGTATGTATAATGCACTGGAACAAAAATAATAAGCTATGGCTGATAATAATTGTAGCTTGGTAAGGAGGTCATATTTGTGCTTAATCATGAATAAATCATAGCTATTGGCCAATCAGCATCCAGGACCAGCATTATAAATGTATAACCTAAAAAAAATTTATAATCTAAAAAAATACTTTTTATAGTTTAATCTTTTACTTGCGTAATTACTTGCATGTTTTATGTGCGTGTTTGAGTTGAAATCCAAATATTTATTTGTTAAAGTAGTAATACAAACACTTTTATGTGATACAAACACATTTTACACTTTCTCACATCTGAAATTACTTTTTTTTTAATGACTTATTATTGCCATCAAATGATGTTGGACATACAATGTTCCACCCACACTCTTGTGTTAGGATGTTCGATAATAAAAGACACACAACAGAATGTCTGAGCGCCTCACCCTTCATTCACAAGCAGAGCTTCAATCGCTTTTAAACTTCAAAAGCTGACAGTTCAAAGCTGTATTGGCAGTTTTGAATGCAAAATTAAGAAAGACACTGTGTCTCGTACACAAATAGAAAATAACTTGATTTGATTCCACGTACACACACGTTTACACAAAAACACATACAGACATACACAGTTACTGTAGATGTGAAGTTCTGACTCAGTCCCCCATCTATCATTGTAGTCTATTAGTTGTATATCTATACAGCTCTGCTTTAGCATCACATAAGCCTGCAGTGCTATGCTAAAGCTCTGTCCTGCATGTCTTTAAGAGGCCTCACAGGAACTTGGGGGCCATTCAGGGGCCCTTCAGAGACAGACATCAGCACTGTGTGAGGAATAGCACCGATTGTTTCAGATTTTCTGCCGAGTCAAAGATTTACTTCTCCACAAAGAGCCGCTCGGCTGGCGTCAGGGGTGGAGGGGTCCGAAGCAGCGCGGCTTAATATGTGTTAGTTTGCAGTATTCCTGCAGTGAAGAGAATGGATTTGCCTGCTGAGTGACAGTAGATTTTTACTAGGCCTTGTTGTGACGGGGTGACAATGGTGTTTTGTCGGTCGTAAGCTGGTTTTGCTGGTTTTTAGTTGGTTTAGCTGATCAGCTGTTCTCCCAACCTGGCCACCAGACAGGTCCCCAAAACCAGCAAAACAGACCCGCTAGGCTTAAGCTAGTTTATCAGCACTAATGGACTAGACAGATGATTGATCGTAGTGTCCCACTGCAGCCCAATGATGACAGAATGTCCATGTTTTGGGTGAAGCTCTCACCATTTCATGCCAAACACACACTCAGGAGAATCCCAATGACCTAGATTCAATCAGACGGAGCATCATCTCTGTCTCTCTTTTTCAACAACGGGGTGCTTCACAGCAGTCTGACCCACATTTCCATGGCAACCGCCCCACAATGCCCCAGCCTGCTGACGGGAGAAAAGACAGAGCGAAGAGTGAGAAAGAGAAACAGAGGGAAGGAAGGAGTGGTGTGGGTGGTGAGGTGGAGGAGGGGGACATTACCATGGTGACCTGTGGAGCAAAGACTGCTGCGCCCTCTGTATTGTAGCTTTTCCTCCACCCTTCTTTTCTTCCTCCGGTTCTCTTTCGTGCTCGGACGGCCTCCTCCATTTTGTTATGGATAATGAACAGCTTGAGCGGGCGAGCCAGAGGCTGCTTTGATCAGTAAACAGGGGTGAAGAGAGCTGCTCTTGTTTTCTGCTAAGTCTAATGTGGTTAGCTGGTCTCTCGGCCTGTATTTAACATCTACAGACATAAAAGATCAAGTCTGTGCAACGAGATACAATGATGAAGTGAGACAAAACTTCAGTGTGGGCTGAAACCAGCGAAACACAAGCAGTCGAAACCAGTTAAACCACCTTAGATGTGTTTAAACTGTATTTTTCTGGAGAACTCTCTCACTCTTCCTGCACCTTCTCATTCCTGCCATATGCTCTCTTAGTTTTGTGCCAAACATACTCCACCCAACCAGAGNCTCTCGCACAATGAAAGAAATCCACACTGAGAGTCAGAGGGTCAGCTCACAATACACCTCTCTGGTCTCCTGCTGTGAGAAGATCAGCCACTGAAACATATAATCTCTTCTGAAAGCACACACTGAAGAACTGGGCAGAAATTTCCTGGAAAAATCAGCACAGTCGTATTAACAGTTCCATCTGCTCTCACCAGACACCATATCACACAAATGTGAGCTGGCCAAATGCGCTGATATATGTGACAGTGATTGGTGTTATTTATGCTCGTAGTTTAATGATGATGTGGGTGTTCTGTGTTAACACTTTCTCCAGTCACATCTTGGTTCGAGATACAAAGTCGAGATGGATTCTCCTCAGATATGTCAACACTGTGCTGTGAGGCACATCAGAACATTGTGATGTTTGTCTGAACATCCAGTCAGAATGACACAGCAACACTGACTCCACCTATGGCACAGGTTTGCTGGAGCTGTTTGTTTGCCTGTGAATGTCTGATGAATGTCTGATGAATGTCTGATGAATGTCTGATGAATGTCTGATGAATCACGACTCACAGCAGACATGGACCGATGTAAACAATTATGGTGTCGAACCTTTACGTTCTTATTAGTGAAAGGTCAAATGCTCTTATTTACCTGATGACATATCAAAACACCTGCACGGGTTTAGGACTCTTAGAACTCAAACAGAACGCAGACAGGAACATCCTCAGACTCTGTGAATCACGCATCTTGTGCTCTGAAAAACACCACATTTGAGATGAGGCTACAGACGTGTAGAATTTGGAGAATGTTTCTTTAACATCTGAATACTGACACACTTTACCTTTAAGACTCATCAGAGGAAAGGAACTCTCTCTTGTTCCCTCCAGTTCTGCTGAACTTCTTGTTTCCATAGTAACGCTGTAATTTAAACGGCAGCAACTGACAGCAAGTCTTTTGAATGTTGTAAAAGCATTTGTGTCTCATTCATGAGGTAACATTTATTTTTTATTCCTTTTATCTCTTGACAGAGAAACACACACACACACACACACACTGGATGAATGTTTGAGAGTTACCGCAGCGGGTGTTACAGGAGACATAATTACTGATGTCACCCAGTAAGCCCAGTACAGATGTGTCCGTCCTGCCCTCATTCATTAGTCAAAGACATATGGCATTCTTACAAAGAACAGCACTAAGCAACATGAAAGCAACACAGAAACATTCATGTTGTGTTAAATCTACACATCAGATCTTTTCTATAAACACCCTAAAAAATATTCTCTACAATTCTCTGTATTCTCTGAATACAAGAACTATTACTGAAGCAATGAAGAAGGGTGGCAATATCTTTTATTCAAAAAATGAACTGCATGCAGTGGAAAAGATTGTTTTGCTCACTTTTATAAATCCTGGCCTTCTAAACCAGCAGCCTGAGAGTAATAGCTCGGACTGCTGAGAGAGTGGATGCCTGTGGTTATACATCCACTAGGGTGGTGATTTCAGCTTCTGCTGGTTAAAAATACCGACAATTAGTGGTTCAGTACTTTTAACTAACCAGTACTGAAAAGGTTAAAAGTGTGACCTATGTGTCTGAATATGTTTTGGGGCACTGTGCACTTTTATAAGTCGTCACACTGCAACAATGAGCATCATTAGCTGTTTAGTGGAACAACACCGGGTTGAAAACTAGCTTTCACTTATTTAAAGAGGAACGTTATATTTCTGCTTTAATGAAGGGAAGTGGAAGTCCCGGGAAGATTTCTTTAAGCAGTGTTGTTTTGAAATCTGAAACTCGAATCTGACCCAGATTTCATCTGGAGTTCAGACCTGTTTATAGTCAAATATTAATTCTGATGAAGAAAATAGTCAAATTCGGTTGATGTGTGAATTATTGTTTTATGTGTAGTTTCAACCTCTTGCCTCCCTGTATCTCCAACAGAATATGAGTCATCTAGCCCGATTTTTAATATTTTTAGAGGTTTCCACTGTAATTATGAACAAACATTTCCGTTTGAGTGGATAACTTTTCCACATCCAGACAGACCGGCTGCTGACAAATGCAGTAGCTCTTTTAAAAGGTCTTTTTCTGCCAAAAAAGGCCGATTTTTGGCTGAATGGTCCCATAAAAACCCTTGACATCCTCAGAATCCACAAAAGATTCTTTGTAGTTGATAAAGGTTCTTTAGACTATGAAAGGTAAGAAATAAATGGTTCTTTTAACGACGTTTGACTGAATTATTCATTGGGGAACCAAACAGCGGTTCTTCTAGGGCATTAATGTGAAGAACGTGTATTTTATTTTGAAGAGTGTAAAGCTGAAGTGAATTCTGTTCTATAATCAGCAGTCATCACAATTTTGTGCAAATCAGCATTTATTGCAGCCATTCCACACTTCAGCCCTTCTGCTCTCATGGCTGTGGTCTCACTGGGCAGAGTAGCATTCTGGGCATTAAAGGGGCCTGTGGTGTGTGTGTGTGGTGTGTATGTGTGTGTGTGTGTGTGTGTTTGGCTGGCTGTGATGGACATGGTTCTGCACACTCAGCCGCTCCAGCAGAGACGTTATTCTCTGTTCTTCTTTCTCTATCATCTCTCTGTTTCTGTCTCTAAGGTACACTTGTAACATTTGTAATTAATGACTTCTAATCTGTTGTTTTTGGATCAGCTCAAGGCTTGTGTTTCAAATGAAGAGAAAAGCAATAAACAGATGACTTAAAGTTTCTGAGTTAAAGTGAAGTAGTTTAGTTTATTATCAGATATGGGTTAACTGTTAACCAGATCCAACAGAGAAGGGAGGTTTGGTTTAAATCAGGGTTTTCAAAGTGGAGCAAGAGGGGGTGCAAGAACATTCCAGGGCAGTGATTTCAATCGAGGGGCCAGACCCCATTTGGGGGTCTTGACAAACCTCCAAGGTGGCCTTAAGATGACTTAAATGTATTTGAATAAGACAAAATGAGCGCTAAAATAAGCTAAAACAGAATTTCTTCCTAGCGGTTGGTTATTTTATAGCAAATATATATCTTTCAAGTTATGCCAAGCTCTACAATATTTTATTGGGTAGAAATTGTGATGGGAGAATTCAAATATGTGGAAGTCAAAAAGGTTGAGATCCATTTTTCCAAACTTTCCCCAATTTTTATTTTTTAAGAGAAAATATTGCATGTTTTTGTTCATCTCTTTCTTGCAGCGCACATACTTTCAAGAACTGTTTGTGATTGTTATTTTTAGCTCGCTCACAGGCAGTATTCTGTGTAAAGCTGCAACATTTATTGTGAAAATTGCTATACAAATAAAACCACAACTAATATACATATCAAAACATTGTGAGAATAACAGCCCCTAAACCTAATCCAACAACATGACTGGTTGATATGAAGGTTATGATGATGATCAATGATGTGGATCCAGGGACATGTTTACAGAGAGGGCACATGAGAACACACATAACCCAAAACTCATATGAGCCGAGCATGTGCACAATCCACTGCACAACACCTCATACAGTCAAACAATTCATCACCACAATGTGCCATTAACCAGCTGTTTCCAGAGTGACGGGGTCTTCCCTCATCTTGTCTCCAGCGCTTGTCCTCTCTAAACATGCACTGCAGTGTGTGATTCCTCTGTGGGCATGCTGCTCTGCTCTGGTTCCAATGGCTGTGTTCTCTCCAGGCGTTCTGGTATGTGCTTTCCACCTCAGCGTTTTATGGTTCTCTTACATTCCATCTCTCCCTACAGAAAACATACACTTCCTGCTCCGCGCGGGATGAGAGGGTATCCTCTGGCGGCTTCTGCAGACAAAACACACACCAGTTTGTCTTGATTAAAAGTGCTGCGTTTACTCTGTTGTTGCCATTAAATGGTCTGTGATCTGAGAGATCGCTCCATAACTCACTCACTTATGCGCACACACGTTAGGTTTCTATGCTTTGTGGGGACTGTCCGTAGACATAATGACTTTTATACTGTAAAAACTGTATATTCCCTCACCCTACCCCTAAACCTAACCACAGAAATCTTTTGCGTGGGACCTTGCATTTTTTCCCCCCTGACACACACACGTTTGAAAGCATTTGTTTGTATTTTGGCTGTAATATCTAACATATGGGTATGCACTGCTTTCCTCCCTTTGGATAAGACGGCCCACAGTGTAAGTAAATTCTCTGGCACGTCTGTGAAAACAATGATAATGTTTTAAGAGAATTTGTCATGTAAATATAATGATGTTAAATCAATCCAGCATTGTGTGAAACGTATGTTTTTTCATGCCTAAGTGGTTGTAATTTAGTTTGCTAGCTTCCCCGGAGTGCGACAGGAGGGAGTGTGTGTGTGTGTGTGTGTTTGATATATTCATTTTAGACCCCAGAGGTTCTGCAGTACAGTATCTGTGTGCACATTTTTGTGGTTTGTGTGTAACAGATGAATTCCACTTTAGACTCCAGAGATCCATTGCAAGACTGTACGTGTAAAATAAATAGAGGAACAAGAATGTGAGAATCTGGTCTTTAAGTCAGTAGAACCCTCTGCGTGTCAGTCAGTGAAACACTGAAGGAACAATTGATCCAAAAATGAAAATTCTGACATTTACGTTCCCTCATGTCAAACCTGGCAGCACCCACCTGCACCCCCGATCATTTAGAAAAACTCAAAACCTAATTAGCAATCCCCTTCGCAACCACCCATACCTGGGCATAGTGGTAAGTTTTGCCATGCAGGGCAAGATTTAGAAAATTTAGAACATGTAAAATGATCTGTAAAATGGGCAGCAACTGTAGGTGTTTTAGTCCACCCAGCTGCATGTACCATGGCAATAAACAAGCTGTAAAATTAGGTTCATCTCATGTTGTTTGCTATCAGTTTAGTAGGTGGTGTGTCCTTTAACATGTCAGCTAAATGACCAAGCAGAACAAAGTTTCTACAAGTCATATTTATTCATTAATCAGTTGCTAATAAACATCACTTCAACACACTCAACAGTTCACACAGCGTTCAAACACATCCCTGTGTTTTCTAATGCAGTTTTTCTCTTGAAAGAGAGACAGCTGTATGTATGGGTATGAATTACAGTAACTTCCAGTCAACTTACAGCCATACAGCCGTGATCATCCCTCATATGAGAGCACAGAAACATGTAGAGGACGAACTTCCTTCTTTTAACGCTTCCCTGCGGTCCTGTGCTGAATCTCTCTGTTGTCTGAGTGATGTAAAGGCTGGATGCAGCACTGAGTCTCGGTCCGGGATTCACAGAGGGACTGAATGTGTCCCTCTGTGACTGTATCTTACAAAAGAGCCATACATTGTGTCAAAGAAGTGTTTTATGTAGTGATGGATGGACTGGTACCATCAGACAACAGTGATGTTCTGTTTCCTGTGTCTCTGTGGAGAAATCATGGAGACGGTTCATGTCAGCAGGCGATCATAAGAAATGAAGCTGCAAAACAAACAACAGAATGAATGCAAAAGGATTCTACAAAGTAGAGCTATTTTAACCATGACTGACACCAATGTTTACTGTGTGTTGAAAATATGGCTGTTAATTGAATGCGTTGTTTAATCATAAATCATTGTATAATTTTTCTAATGTAGTTGAAATCATTTTTCCAGGGCGTATGTAATAAGTTGTGCATTGTGTAAACTCCTACATATAGGCAGGGTTTGTCAGATTGACTTGGGCCTTACTGGGGTCTGGGGTGGTCTTCTGATGGTATGATGACGAGATGGTCCAGCCCTGGCTAGTCTCTCCATGCAGCAAACTGAAAGATCTATCACAACTCTGACCTGCACGGTCCAGGGGAAGCTGAGATGGTACATAACCGATGTCTGTAAACACAGATAATCAGAAGGAGAGACAGCCAAGCTTGGAGCTGGATCAAGCTCATGCTGCTTATGGGACTAAAACTGCAGTGAGTGCCTGAGGACATCTCACGTGCTGGAGGGAGATTCTGAACCTCCGCTGGGCTGTGTGTGGCAGTACTGCCTGTATTCTCCACTAGTAGATTGTGTGAAGGATCCACACACTTCATTGTGTGAAGGAATTACAATGCATGATTAGATCATTAGATTGCATATTTTTTTCTTAGTTCAGTTATTTTGTTTTTTACTGTTTATTTAATGTAAATGTTCGTTTATAGTAAGTCTGAGTTCTTAGTTTTCTCTGTTGTCTCCTGTTTCTCCTTAAAGCCAGCCTGCAAAGTCAGATATCACCATTCATCACAAGCTTATGGGAGACATTGTTTTGATAGATATGGTCAAGCTATATTAATGCACAATGTTTGTGTGCAACACATATTGAGTCAAGCTCTCAGCTCTGTCAAAGAGTCAAACTGGATATCTGGACCTTCTCTTCAGTGCAGCCCGGGATATTAAAACCCATCTGCCTGTTTGTTCCTCTTAATCTCATCCCTCTCTCCCCTTTTCCTTCACTAGCTGTCCAAGAGTTCCTCGCCTCTCACTGCTTGGGTCTGGCCTGTCGCCCAGCCCATATGTTCACCACTCAGTATCTGCTGTGACACCTCACATGAGCTGGGATTCAGAGCTTCCTGTATAGATTGTCAAGGAACATAATGTGTGCCACCTTCTTCTATCTGTGTGTCCCTGTGTTCATAACTAAAACTGCCACAGTTTGGTTTCAACCGAGTTCCCATCCAAACAATCCGAATGAAATCAAGGGCATGTTGAGGTGTAAGTCACACACATTATAAAAGAAAATGGGTGAACAAATGTCAAAAAACATTTTTGCAAATTCTGGAGCAACATTGGAGGAACATTGGAGATGCTTAAATATAACCTATAGTTTCTTTTGAATTTTGTTTAGTCAGCTTTAGGCAAAAATTCCTAAAGTAACATTTGTGTTATGAGTTTACTATTTGTGTGTAAGTTTACTATTATTCTGAAATGTGAAAAAATATGAAAAACATGAATAAAATATGAGTTAGTGCTTCAAAAC
>JAZGTI010014324.1:0-14180 GCA_036877585.1 Botia kubotai
ATGAAAAATAAAATATAGTACAGCAAGAATTTTTGTAAATAATTATTTACATTTTGATCTGTTCATCACATAAAACTATAATAACTTGCTGTAAAACATACAAGTCATATGCTTGTATGATGCTTTATTGGTACATTTTTTGTGTGACACTCTAGTGTACTTCACTTTAAAGTACTTTTGCTCCTGGTGGCAAAACAAATGGCTTTAACTAGTTTTGTGGATCTGCTAAGGCAAACAGAGTAACTGCTTTTTCCAGAGCATTAGAAGGACATTTAGAGTATGTCTTAAAGCTCATTATTGGCCATTTTAAGCAGGAAGCGGCAGTGGTCAAGTTTAAATTACTCATTTATTGAAATGTTTGGATTTAAGCCACATCTGCACCTATAATCAGAGTCCATGTCTCTGAAGCTGCTCTCCGCTTTAGACATCCATCCCATGATGCATTGAGTCTTTATGACTGGCCACTGTGCACTTTAATTGGCTCTGCTCAGGAACTGATGCATCCTGTCCTGTTACGATCGAAGCAATGTTCCAAATAAAGGCAGATTCTTAATCAGCACCAGCAGAGGGTCCAGAGTCTGAGCTCTAGACTACAGCTGCTGATCTGATGAATGGGAGCACAAGTGCATTGTCGGAGAAGAACGGTCCCCTATTACCACAGACCTCTCATTGCGCCCTTCACACCAAGAGCTTATCGATCCCACCATCCTAGTTCTCCTCTCATAACGCAAGCACTGGATGGGGATTGGTTGTGTCTTTTCTGAGCCCACCGTGTCATGTTTGTTGGTTCTGAGCACAAACACAGCTCACAACCCTTAACAATAAACCAGCTTTATACATGAACAGGAATTAAGAATAATGTAGATTTATGGAAGCGTTTCAAGTGGTCAGACTTTGTCTATAGTGTACTTCACCATCATGTCAATAGTGGTGTTGTTTAATATCCAGTTGACTTGTTTTTGAGTTGTCTCAGAGTTTGGAAAATTCTTAATTTAAAAATCGTCTCTTTTAGTAAATATGTTGTAATTTGAATTGAGTTAGTCACGGCTCATGCAATGTTGAATGGGAATTTAAATTGGGATGAAAAGAGAGGAAGGAGAGAGGAATTTGCACATCAAAGAATTTTTAAATTCATATTATATTATATTAACCCAACACAGTTTTATCAAAAATATATTACATAATTAATTTTGGCTATAATGCATATTTATTCCCAGATAGAAGTTTTTAAAACATGTTTCTCTAAACCAGTTTCAGTACTGTATAAGTAATGACTACAGATTTTAATTTGGCATGCATTATTCATTATCCTTTTAAAATACACATTATATTCAGATATATCAGATATATTCACTTATCTAAACAAATTTTAAAATGAAAGCATTTTGGGAAAATAAGTGTTATTCCACATGATTCATAAAATGAAAGCCAATTTTAAAAATTTGATTAAATTTATCAAAAAGAAAACTAAAATTTAATAGGTGACACTTCACACTTTATGCATTAATATTATTTACCACCCCCTATGTTATATGTGTGACATTAATATTATGACATTAATGGCAAATTCATATTAATAAATTCTTTTTAAACGTTTCCTTTAGTTTCATTCCGTTTTAATTCTATGTCCTAAAATTCTAATTTGAATAATGATTCTGCATCCCGTTTGTGACCTTTATTCAAAACCACAGTTTGATTTGAAATTGTAAAGGAAATCTAAATTCAGTTCCAGCGCAACCCTGATCCTACTTAACTACATGTGTTTCTCAGTTGGATTAACATTCACAAGTGATGACGCTACCTGGATGTGTGTTTTGTATGTGAAATGCTTTACGCAAACAAGAAACATGTCCATGTCACTAGCTGCCCAGTCTGTGATGACCTGGATAACAGATTCTTCAGGCTTATTGCTTCATTTAACTTACTTACACATACAGTATTTGTACAAGCAGTTTGTGTTATGCCTAAGTAAATACTGTGTGTACTAACATTTACTTTCACTACATACATCGATATCTTTACCTTGATGTATGTTGCCTGTTGGTATCATACAGCACCATAGTACCATATTACCATCTGAAACTATTACTGTACCATATTACAGGAACATAATTTTTGCCAGGGTTATTACAGAAACAAAGTAAAGACATTTTTAAAGACATTAAACTTCTCTGTATCTGAAATTTTCAAAATCTGAAAAAAAATTCTCTACACAAATGCAAACATGAAGCAAAAGGTGAAATGGGTATATTGGTTATATTAATATTTTGAAGATTGTATTGGGGTAAAAATGGTGTCAAAAATGGTAAAAGAAATTATATATCTGCATGAAAAGCCATTAAGATGTTTTCCATTGTAAAAATATCTGCAAAACCATTAAGTGTGGCAAATGAAATTCTATCTAAATTGTAAAGTAAATTTGCAGGAACCTTCTTTATTCTTTATGCAAAATCTAAGTTCCATATTATGTCTCTGTGTATTGGCTTTCTCTGAAGCAGCGTGTCTGTTCCTGAAATTCTGACGTGCTTTACTGTGGTATTCTACAAATCTGTCAGATCACTTGACATGCAGGTTGAGACTTGCGTGTGGGCAAAGAGCACAAGCCCCATGTTTGTGTGTGCGTGTGATAGTAATAAGAGAGAGTTTACAAATGCTTGTCTCTGGATTTATCTAACTAAATTCAAGGTCTTTAAATCAAATGTCTAATCAAATGAGCAAATCATGTAAAAAATATTACTTTATTATGCTTAGGACATGTTTAGGATAGTAGGGTTGGCAGTGGATGTGTCTTCAAGGTTTCTTATTAAAAGTTTGGAGAATGGCAGTCTACCCACGAGCGAGACAAATATTTGACCAAAGGCACGTACTCTGGTGAGTTCGCTGTTGCCACATCATACAGACTTTGAGGTGTATAATCAATCTGCTCTTCAGAACTCTTCATTTGCTCAAGTACTTTGCTCTTCAATGCTGTAGTAATTTTGCTTCACAGAACCATGAATAAGAAACGTTGTTCTTGAGCAATATGTTCTCAAATGTCATTTAAATTTTCCTCTGTATTTTAAGGACTATTATATGACACCTTTGCACAGATCCATCTAAAATAATCTGTTTATATGACACTGACTTTTATGGAGATTTGCATATTTCTAATCTTTCTAAGATCTGGAGTATGTAATTAAATATGTAAGGCATAATGTATCATCAGCTGGACTTCATTTCAAAATCAGTTCTGATATAGTGAACAGGATCAGGCTGATGTCATCCAGAGGGGTCATTGCGCCAGACCTGGAGACAGTTGAGCACTTTTATAGTGTAGATTATTCTCTACTTGGGTATAGTTATAGTTGTGTAGTTAGAAAATCCACATACAAACAGTTCAAAAGAAGGATGATTCATTTTTATACTTCTGTCCTAAGCTACCTATTTAATGCATGGTGAATTATTGTCAACAACAAATGTCTACAAGATTTTTATAGAGTTTGAGAGCCCAAATTCAGCTTTCATTATATGGCAAAAATGAATCAACGTTCTGTTAAATCTATTCTATTTTTGTGTTCCGTGGATCTCTTTAAAACAGTTGGCATTGTCAAGTATACTATAGTTTATCTGTAGGGGTGTCTGCGTGATGTCTGCCTAGTCTTGCGTCTTGTTTTTTCCTGTGGCACATTCTTCTGGTCCTGTCTCTCTGAAGTGCCAAGGCCAGACTGTAGGAACCACCAGGAAAAATCTGTTTTTCTTTTGCACTGCATGAAAGGAAGAACAGAAGTCTGGTTTGCCCTTTATTTGTTCTAGGGACATTTTCTTTAATGATAACATCTTTGCAGGAAACGTGCAGTCCTGTAAAGGACCATTCACAAGAACATGTGAAAAAGGAAAACGTAAAAACTTTGATACATGACACAAACACCTGTTTGAAGTGAAAATAAAATTAAACTTCACCGCGTATTTGCTGATGGTCTTCTTGGGAATGACAAATCAGTTATTACGAATGAAATATTTTCATGCATTTCCAAAGAAATGTTTGGCTTTATAGTTATTTATAAAAATTGTAGTAGCTTGCTTCAGTTCTGACGTTTCTTTGTATATTGAATCTCTTTTCTTTTTATACTGCTATTCTTCAAACATGCTTCATTATTCTGGTTAATTGGTCGGTAAAGATAAATATAAAATAAAGTGAATACATCAGGATCAGTTTTGGCCATTGCTGAGCAGTTTCTCTGATTTCCATTTACGAATGTGGTTCATCTTCATAAAATGTGTCATGGATTGATAATGTTAAACTCTGGATGAGTCTTCTTGCGTATCTGCATAGCTGGGATCATTTTCGTACAGTCTGACAAGCAACAATTGTAAAGGACTATTCAAAATTATTGCCTGGCTTTGCTGCTTCTGTACGTTACAAGAGCCCATCCCCAATTCTCTGTGACATTGTGGTCTAGATATTAATTTTTTTAACATTAATGCAGTAATCGAATCTAAGGGATTTTATCCTGTTTTATGTCTCAAAGAATCTGTTCAGATTTCTCAATGGAGAGAAGCAACATTTTACCTGAGAAACTAAAAATAGACCCTCAGTCCACGGCAGTGAACTTTCACCACAGATATAAATAAACCAGAAACCCATCCTGGCAAACTTTCACTTCAGAGCAGATTCAGAGCAGTCACAGATTTCAGATGTACAGTCATTGCAGTGAGGTTCGTCGATCTCTGTAGCATACAGAGTTTACAGAATGTGGGCTAAAGGTTCATTCCCTCAAGAATAAATGAAACATTTTTATTCAGAACTTATTTACAATATTGTGAATCTACAATGATTCCACTGCTTGTGAATTTTCACAAACAGAGACATTGAAAATTTCTCACAGAATTTCTCACAGATTTTACATATTAGTATGTGTGAGAGGGCCATAGTAAATGGCTGACGATCTATTTGCAATTTTCAGTATTCAATTTTCAGTATACAAAATATGGGGCTTATTTTCTTTGTAGCTGTTAAAACGTTCCATCAGATCCCTCATTTCCTGTAACCTGTCTTGTTTCTGCAGTTTCGATGTGGAAAATGGATTGTCAATCGGGCGCAGTCCGCTGGACACTGCCGTCAGTCCGAGCTCCGGTCTGGTCCTCCATGCAAACAGCCAGCGCCGTGAGTCTTTCCTCTACCGCTCAGACTCGGATTTTGACATCTCTCCCAAGACCATGTCCAGAAACTCCTCAACGGCCAGCGAACTGTGAGACATCATCACGTTCTATTGCAAAAAATGTAGTAATTCTGTGAATAGATTTGCTAGGCTCATTTGCCAGAGTGATTTATTGCTGAATTATTTGTTACTCTGATGGCACGTTGTTCCAAAATCATTATATTTATAATAAAAATTTATATTGAAAATTTGTATGTGGAATACAGCCATGATCTCAGTATGAGTACTGTTATAGATTTTGTAAAACTATAATTAAATCGATCTTTATTTGATTTCTTTCTTGCAGTCATGGAGAGGACATGATCGTAACGCCGTTTGCTCAGGTCAGTAAAGCACTAAATGGGTAAATGTATGAAACAATTAAGTAATACCGTTCAATTAATACAATTTCATTATGTACAATTAAAAATCATATATAGCCTTTCCTATATAGTAGCCTTTGGATAAAAAAGCGTCAGCTAAAAAAATGACTAAATGTTTAGGTCTATAATAGATTTGCAAACTCTAACTCTTGGTTGTATCAAACATAAACATCGTCATGTTACAAAACCCTCCTTTAAATTTGTATTGTAGGTTCTTGCCAGTCTGCGTACAGTAAGAGGAAACGTTGCAGCTTTGACCCATAGGCAGGACAGAAGCAACAAGTAAGTCTATAGCCAAAGATCTTTAAACAGTACATGAATGAAAGAATTAATGATGCTTCCAGAAGGAGTATGTAATCTTCATGGATGCCATGTTTCGTTATGTTAGGAGACCAGCAGGCACAAACCCTCAATCTGCCAGCAAGACAAGCCTTACAGGTGAGCAATAACATGAGCTAGGCTTTTTAGGATTCAAACATGTGACTAGTTACCATGGTGATAATGCAAATGTGGTTGTTTCTAACATAATCAAATGCAACAGTAAGGATTGCCTGTTGGCCTGGGGCAAAAGTGAAAGAGTTTGGAGCCAGTTTTTGCCAGTTCTTGGTGCATCTTACTTTACACTCCTTAGTCAAGTGTTTTATTTTAAAACATATATAATGAATAGCTGTCATGGAGTTATATAACTGTATAGTTTAAAGCTATTATAGAACAACAATATATTATTTGTACGATATTGATTTTTGGTGCAGAAATCATTAAGACTATGATGTTTGCCTACAAGACAACCCTAGGGCTCTGCACCCCATACTCACTAGTTAACACTTTTGTGCCCTCCAGAAGCTTGTGTTCTGAAAGTGAAAAGCCACGTGTAGTCCAAACTTTAAGAAGCACTAATACACGTTTACGCATCTTTATCTATTAATACTAGCACACACTTTTGTTGTAACAGATGATGCATATCAAAAACTTGCTGTGGAGACTCTTGAAGAGCTGGACTGGTGTTTGGATCAGCTGGAGACCCTGCAAACACGTCACTCAGTCAGTGAAATGGCCTCCAATAAGGTAAGAAGCAGCAGGGTGTTCAGAGAGGGAAAAACAGCCATTCTAAAGGTCTCTTTGTTCACAATAACAAATCAGAAATTTTTACATTCAATGTGCAGTGGCTTTTGTGCACGTTCCCCACCCAAAAACCATATATAGACGCAAGGTTACAACAACGCAACACAATACTAAAGAGAAACTCAGACATAAGTATGTGGAAGGTGTGTCTTCTGTCATTATGTGTATTTACTGAAATTAGTAATGGATTTAAGAGGCTTTTGCCTATCTGCTTAAAACCTGTTTTGTATGTATAAATTTTGCTTACATATGCATTTCTAAAAATTGTTTAATGAAGTCAGAAGTGAGAATTCCATTTTTGGGAATGACAGAATTACAGATGTGTTGTTTTATAGTTAATGAGAACACTACGCCTGTTATGTAGTAATAATGAAGAAGAATGTGTAGGTGTGTCCAAACATTTGATTGATGGTGTAGATATGAAAATATCTCTAAAATCCTATTACACACCTCCTTAAACCTTAAACTTAGAGTTTAACTTTAAACAATACAAAAGTGTAAATATGGTTATAAATAGTACAATGTGTGTACAAATGTGTAAATGGAAAATAAAATACTGAATAGATTTATCTGCATTTTCTGGCTTCACCTTCACATGTGTGTGAAATTTAGATTTCCCAACATCTCATTTGGAAATTACAGACAACACCCATTTGTTCCTCAGGGAAAAACTAAATTATTCCCCTGATTTTCATACAGACACTCAACAACATTTGTACGGTTATTTATGATTTTCAAAATTATTTATGATTGTAAAGTTTTCTAGTTTTCAGCAATATAGAAAAACAAATTAGTGACAAGATAACTAAGAATACGAGTTTATCGGTGCTGTGACCTCCAAACAGGGATTACAGATGAAATCCAGCCTTTATTAGCTTTTCCTGTAACAGTAAATTTATTGAAATTTACACATATTTACAAACAAAAATAAATAATAAAACTGTGTTGATGATTTTTTATATTTTAAAAAATCTGATATTTTATACTAAGTACAATAATCTCAGTGTTTTTCAGGGTTAAATTAATGATGAATGCTGATGTAGGATTATATAACGCTCAGCATGCACCATAGTGTCTGAATGAGAGAATCTAATTCCTCACAGACCTTTTCTGTTATAGACTCGGTTACCATAGAAACAAAGTAACACAGTTATGATGTTGCATATTGTGCTGTAGTGCTCTGATGGCAGATCATGGACTGTGTTAACATTATGTATAACTATATCTCTGCTTAAGAACTCTTTAGATTGTTTATTGATCACTCTTTTAAGCATTTGCTATAGTTAATATTACATAATGTCTCATAATGTAATCAACACAGTTGTGTTAATAGAATGAACTTGACTGTTTTTAATGTCTGTGTTTTATTGTTTTAGTTTAAAAGAATGCTGAACAGAGAACTTACTCAGCTGTCTGAGACCAGCCGATCAGGAAACCAGGTGTCAGAGTTCATAGCAAGCACATTTTTACGTGAGTGACTTTTTTATGTGATATAAAATACTTTTTGTGTATTTAGGAACAGGATGTGTAATAAAGAGAGCTTGCAGTCTCAATGAGATGTACCACAGATCTAAAAACAATCTGAAAACAATAAGCAGACATATAATTTGATTGCACTGTCATTGCTGGCACACAATCAGTTTGATTCACACAGCTGATTTCTTTAATGAATCTGTCTAAAAGATGTGTGGGCTCAAGTTGAATCAGTGTGACAAATTACTTGCTGAATCCATCAGAATGTTAGTAAATGAAAGGAATATTTCACCCCAAAATAAAATTATGTCAGTAATTTGTCATTGGTACTTGCATGTCTCTGACTGATATATACGTGTTTTGTCATGAGACATGCATGAACCAATGACAAGTTACATTCAAGTTATTGACAATAACTAATGATAACTATTCACAAATATGTTTCATTGTGATTGTGTTGTATTTTAAAGGGGTAATGAGCTAGTAATAGGCTATTTTCTACCCTGCTTTTGAGCCTTGATCTTAAAACACTGCATGCTGCATGGAAGACTTGCAAGTAACCACCTATAACTGCTATTATTGGGTAACAGCCACAACAAAGCAATAGTGAGACAGGATAAACAAAAAATGTACTCATAGATGTGCGTTGCGTTGTTCCTGTTGGATCCAATACATAAGCCACAGCTTTGTTTTTTAATTTCAGTCTCAGCAAATTCTGTTTTAGAGAAGAACAACCTCTTAACTGTCAAAAGTGACCCCTTTATTTTAACAAAATGTTTAGTATATAGGTAGGACCAATTAATTTGAGAGCAGGGAACAAGCCATTCCGGAACCACTGCGTTACCATTCATTATTAAATTAAATTTACATTTAATAAAACATAATTTTCTTTCCCCTAAACCCTAAAGGTGCTTTCCTTTCAGTTTGAATATGGCATCGCTCATATTTATGTTGATCTTTGTTTGTGTTGCAGAGAAACAGCATGATGTAGAGATTTTAACAGCGGCAAGCAAGGAGGAGAAGAAACGCCGTCCCATGTCTCAGATCAGTGGAGTGAGGAAACTGAGTCCCAGTGTCAGTCTCACCCCATCATGCATCCCACGGTTTGGTGTCCACACACAACACGAGAGCCTCCTGTCCAAGGTGCCACTCTGCTATTATAGAAATAAACTAAGAGTTTTATCAAATCACAGTTGTATGATTATTGTCTGGTTATATCACAGATTATTTGACGAACTATACCAAATTCACATGTAGCCGTGTATTATTTTTATTAGTAATAGTAACGCTTCTTTTTGAGTAAACATTAATATATTTTATTCCAGGAGTTTGAAGACATAGATCGATGGGGTATGGATGTCTTTAAGGTAGCGGAGTATTCTGGGAATCGTCCACTGACAGTCATAATGTACACCATTTTTCAGGTGCAACTTTCATAACATTACAATATATGTAACCAGGGCTGGAAGGGGGGCTAGACTAAGTCCAGGGATTAAATTTCAACAGGGGATGGAGTTCCAGTTCAAAACGTAGAGGGTTTAGATCTATTTCCATATTTTATGTATGAAATTTCATACATAAATATAATGGTAATATCTGCATCTATGGTTTAAGAATATAAAATATGCCCTCTGTATAAAAACTAGGGTCCCCCCATGAATTTCCTACACTGTCTCCAGCCTCATTTGTACACAATACAGAGTTAGAAGAGCTGCCAGGAAGAAAAACTCATACATTTGATTATTAGTTTTTAAAATTAAACACAGATAGCTTTTCTTATTATGTTGACGGAGGTGTCTGAAGACTCAGCAGATGAACTTTGTCATTTCTGTCATTTTCAGGAGCGAGATTTGTTCAAATCCTTCCAAATTCCACCGGACACCTTCTTAACATTCCTGATGACTTTGGAAGATCATTATCGTACAGACGTGGCCTATCATAACAATATCCATGCAGCAGATGTTGTGCAGTCCACACATGTTCTTCTGTCCACACCTGCCCTGGAGGTCTGCATGAAAGCTCTTGACACATACTGTATATGCGACCTTCAAACATCCATTGACGTACCAGGATATATCTGTGTTTGTTTTCAGGATGTCTTCACAGATCTTGAGATTATGGCTGCTCTGTTTGCAAGTGCTATTCATGATGTGGACCATCCAGGATTGTCCAACCAGTTCCTCATTAACACAAGTATGAGACAAATACAAACATATGGAAATTAAACATATTTCTGCACCCAGCAGGACCACAGTGTGTCATTTAATCTGTGTTCTTTCAGACTCTGACCTGGCTCTCATGTATAACGATGCCTCAGTGTTGGAGAACCATCACTTGGCGGTGGGCTTCAAGCTTCTTCAGGGGGAGAACTGTGACATCTTCCGCAACCTCAGCAAGAAACAACGACAGTCCCTGCGTCAGATGACAATAGATATGGTGAGTCGGTGAATGAGACCTTTCATTATTAAACTGAAATATTTCTACATTTTTGTCATTACTGTTTTCACAGCTAATAAATGTATCCACAAATATGTATTTGAAAATACAAATAATCCATGAATTCCACATCTTAATAAACATGAAGTCTTAAATATCCATGAATTCTAATTGTATCTACAGTATAATGCATAGTTATGCATACTTCTTAAGGTATTGGCCACTGACATGTCCAAACACATGAATTTCCTGGCTGACCTCAAGACAATGGTGGAAACGAAAAAAGTCACCAGTTTAGGAGTCTTGCTGCTGGACAACTACTCAGACCGAATACAGGTACTGCAGGTCTCAGTTTCACCAAACAAAGCCAGTATTAATATTATTAGTAGTAATATGTATTAGTAATAATATGCAAAACAACATTGATCAACACTGATCAATCATACAATCATGCTCATAAGCTAATTAAATATAATCTCATATATATATATATATATATATATATGTAATGATGTAGTTATGTAAAAAAACAGTCATCATTACTAATCGACTATTATGTTGGACAGCTAGTCATGTGGATCCAGCATTAGCTTTGTAGATGGTTTCAGATGTTATAATCATTTGGCTTCTGTTTCTCAAGGTGCTTCAAAACATGATGCACTGCGCCGACCTCAGCAACCCCACCAAACCTCTGGAGCTGTACCGACAGTGGACCAATCGCATCATGGTGGAGCTCTTCAGTCAGGGTGACCGCGAGCGTGACAAGGGCATAGAAATCAGCCCCATGTGCGACAAACACACTGCCTCTGTAGAAAAAACTCAGGTATGCTGTGATGATGATGTCATTATGTCTCCTTAATACATATGCTTTCTGTGTGTTTAATTATCGTCTCTGTACATCTGTACAACAAGGTGGGATTCATTGATTACATTGTCCACCCTCTGTGGGAGACATGGGCTGATCTGGTCCATCCAGACGCTCAGGACATTTTAGATACTTTAGAGGACAATCGCGAATGGTACCAGAGCATGATTCCACGCAGCCCTTCTCCCACCCCCGATGAGCAGGACTCACGGGCAACAGTTTGCATCGGGGGCTCAGTAGGAGAAAAGTTCCAGTTTGATCTGACTCTTGAGGAAGAGGATGGAGAGTTAGAGGTTGACGAGGAGAACACCAGTACAGAAAGATCAAGGACTATGAACGCCAAGCATTCAGTAACGTCCCAGAGCCTCACTGTTGGAATCACTCCCACTTTAGATAGCAGTGAAAGACAACTGGACCAAGAAATGACCAGTGTGTCCATCCTGCCATTGGAAACTTAACATGATCCGGTTCTACCAGAGCTGCTTAGTTTGGGTTGCATAGTCACAGTTGTGAAGTTTCTGGTTCAGCAGAAGCTGGTAGGTATGTCAGCTATCCACTACTAAATCTGGAGCAGTTTTGTCATATGAACGCCAGCTTTTTAAATAACTGAACCCAAGAAACCCTGTGTAAAAACACAAATTTTAGCAAATGATTGAGGATGAACATGATGATGAATGTTTTTGTGGCCTCGTTTGAGAATCACACAGAGAAAGGTGTTGTCTTCCTTTGACCATGCCAACTGCAGAGGAAAGCTGATGTGCTTATGATGTAAACTTTTTCATCAGACTTTAGGATATTTATTATCTTGAAACTTTTTTAAGTTTAAATAACTTAATGCTTTTGCTTTTTTATGCCTTTGCCACTGACAAATAACACAGATGAATGAAAAAGGACAGTCGTTACAATATATTTAATGCATTAGCGATAAGATTGTGACAGTAACAACCTCAGGTTAAGAGTAATTTCATGTAGCAAGACTTTAAAGGGCAGTCACTAAACTATGTTTAAATAGATGGTTCACCAAAAAATACATTTGCTTCATCATTTACTCACACTCATGTCATTTCAGACGTGAATGTTTTTTTGCCTTTGAAAAACACAAAACACGGTATTCTAAAGTTCATAACCGAACAACAGTGGCACCCATTGAATCACTGAGAAATGTCTCAAAATATCAAATTCTCTGTTCCACAAAGAGAAAAAAATCACATAGACTTGGAATGGCATGAGAATGAGTTGTTTAACTACCCCTTTAAAACCTTAAATAAATAAGTTAAAAAAGAAAAAGTATAAAAAGAAAATATAAAAAACTGTCAAATATTTGCCCACCAAATGGAGAATCCCTTTACACTTTTTACTGAAACACCTTTATACCTCTTGACAAATTAGCACTATGTAGACATACTGATTATATAAATATAAGCAGGGTTGATTTAGCGTCAGTACAGATTTATGAACAAACACCACATGGTCTTTGTGGAGCCTTTTGTTTGCATACTGCATCTCAGCTTCCCCACAATTGCACTTAGGACTGAATCAGTATTTTTATTCTGATTCTCACTGATGTCAAATCCAGACTGGCTGCCTCTATCGGGTGCTATCAAAAAAGTTGAAGTGGATCTGAGACTTAGTTTCAGTCCATCCGCAGATGGATTTATACATTAACCCCAGATCAGTACAGTCAACCCTTACTCTAAGATAAAGGGCTTTACCAATGGAACCTTTAGTTTCTGCTCTGAGGTTATCATCTTTAGATAGTTGTTCTTTAAAATGTTCCTCAAATATAAAAATGTTCTAGATCTGGATATATACAGACAGAGACAGAGATGCTATAAAAAGATAGAGAAGTCTTAAAGATGTGTGTACATTTTTTGATGTGTTCGGTTATCCCAGTTTAATTTGGAGAGGCATGCTTAGGCACTCTGGATACATTTTCTGAGCCAGTCACCTGAGCCTTAGATGTCATGTGACTAATTACCCTTGAGCCTCAGGGTATCATGGCAATGCTGACTGGCTGATGGCATCTGTGACATTAAAAACAGGACACACACACACTTATTTCTATGCCTTATGGGGACTTTCCATAGACATAATAACTGTACAAACTGTATATTCTATCCCCTAACCCTCACCCTTTCTATAAACCCAACCCTCACAGAAACCTTTCTGCTTTTTTCCATTTTATAAAAGCATCATTTAGTATGTTTCATAATCAGTTTCCCTCATGGGGACCGCTGGCTTGTCCCCAAAATGTAGGTGTGTGTGACTTTTACCATCCTCGTGGGGACGTGTAATCCCCACAGTGGAAGAAAAACATGTAACACACACACACACACACACATATATATATATATATATATCTTGCTGAGAGCAAGTTTTTTTGAAGCAGGAATCTTATTGACAGACCAATGACAGACAGGGTGCTGAGGAGACACACTTCACTTTTGATATGTAAAGAATATGAAAATGATCCATAGTATTTTATAACACATTCTCATCTAAAGAGCAACAGTCATGTGCAGTGAGTGGGGAGATGAAGTCAAAGTTTACAAGCCCTTCAGCTTTGATACTTAATGCTAAAAGTGCCACATAACCCAGTAAGCTTGGCCACACTCATTCTCTGGGATCAGCCAGGGTAGAAATGCGAGCATACAGCCTTAAACTACATCCCTTTAGTGTCAGTGTCCTTACAGTGGAGACTGTGAAACATTTATTGTGTCTAAA
>JAZGTI010014325.1:0-14178 GCA_036877585.1 Botia kubotai
TGCGGCCTGAAATTGCATTTCTGCTTGACTGCATGTTGTCTTCCCGTAATGTTTCTGTGGACATGAGGCATCTGTTTGTGAAGTACATTCAGAGCGTGTATTGATTTAGTTTAGCTCATGTCATTAGTCCCATTGATAGAAAGCCTAAGCCTTCATTTCCTCTAGTTTTGTTTACAGTATCCATACAGTACTGGTTTTGTGTACAGTAGCTAATTCCAGTGTGTCGTACTGTAGCGTGAAGCCTTCAGCGGTCTAGGATGATCTGTAGCAGTAGAACAGCAGTATTACTTCAGCACTTCAGTACAAAGCTTCAGCAAAGACAATCAGCCTAACAGTCACACTTTTACTTCAAAGCTGTTGCAAAGCTTTTGATCCCCGGGGGCCCAAAAACGCAGTTGTCAAGAGTAGCGTACATCAGATCCCAAGGTAAGATACTTTAAAAGCAAGATCCCAGCTAACAAGTTTAGGTGGTAAGAACGTTTTCCCAACGTTTCCATTAAGTAACAAAAAAAAAACGTTAAAAATGTTCGAAGAACGTTCAAAACATCCAGTTTTTTTTATTACTCTTTGGTTATAAGAAAATTATTCAGAAACATTTTTTAATTCCGTTTTCGTTTTCAAAACGTTCCACGAACTACTTCAGAATAACGTTTTTTTATTTATATGATGTCATTAAAACTATTAGGGAACGCTTGCCAATGTTCTGAGAACGTTGCCTGTTAGCTGGGATAGGTTTTTGTGTGTGTTACTCAGACTTTCATTGATATGTTCTGTGAATGATGCATTTATCTGCATTAGGGCTCCTGCAGGCCCTGCGTATCAAAAGATCATTCCGTTCATGATTTGCGTTTCCAAGAATGTGGAGCGACACTAATACGAGAACTGTGGAAAAATTGCTGCCTAAATGTTATTCATTTCCTGTCCTCCATCCTGTGCTCTCTTGTCTTTCCTCTTTTCTGTGTACTTGCGTGTTGTGTTTCTCGATGTGTCTCGTAAGGTAAGCCGCCCATGATGTATTGTGTTTGCTAGAAATCTGAAGGGTCTCCCCAGGCTGTATAATCAAAAGCGTCCCTCTTCTAGAAAACAGCTACTTTGCATTTTCAGCTGTCGAGTGGTAGACAGCTGTCTGCTGAAGATGCAAGATCATTTGTGTTACGCTGCTCCACAACTCCACCAATCTGCGGAGTAATTGAGCATTTATATTTAATTATCCAGCCACCCCCCCATCCCGCTGCTCATCTGACTGTGACACAGCAGGGCCCGACATTGCCAGCATCTTTAAAACATCATATCAATTATTCATCCTTCCCAAGTGTCCAAACGGCACAGAATTGAAAAGAACAGCTTTTGAGACGTCGCAACCTGAAACTGAAGCTAATTACCAGTGCTTATAAAGCAGTGGCTGACAGACTTTCTATTTAAAATAATGTTAAATACACCCAAGAAAGGTTTTATTTACTCCAGTTAATACCAAGACCTACTATTGTTTAGTCGTTTAGTCATTCTGTTTGGAGATGTTTAAACTATGATGCAAAAACAACAGTAAATTCTGACGTCTCTTCTCTTGATGATGTATGTCTGTCCCTGAGGGCGGGACTATACTGACTGTCCTATGGCCAGGCAGTTTCTATCCCCTCAACTTCCAACGATCCAATCAATTCCCAAAGAATAAAATAAAATCCCGCCCTATATGCATCTCATTCTAGAAGCTGCTTCTTTTGGATACACATTGCCATAGGGAAGAAAAGACCGTTACAACTTCTGTTTCATGGTGACTTCAGTACATCATGCTTTGATAGACTTACATTAGAAAGTCTTGTCTAATAATATGGTTAACAGTTATAGCAGCTAAAGGAGAGGCTGCTGAAAATTTCATACGGGCCCATAGACCAACACTGGAACAGCTAGTGACGTTTATAAATGTCATGTCCCGCCCCCTCATCCATGAACTTCCTGTGTCTTTTCCACTTCCTGCCCCGCCCATTCTCCTCCCCACAGACTAACACCCGTGTCCTCTCTCTCCATCAGACTGCGAGTGCAACGGTCACTCGAACCGCTGCAGTTACATAGATTTCATCAACATTGTGACATGTGTGAGCTGCAAGCACAACACTAGGGGACAGAACTGTCAGCACTGTCGCCTCGGATACTTCCGGAACGCTTCTGCCGAGCTGGACGATGAGAATGTTTGTATAGGTCAGTCAGATTTCACTCCACAAAAAAAACATTTCCTTAATCAGTATTTCTGTCTCGTTTTGCTACAAAAATATCTAAACATCCGTAAAACGCGATACATGTACTTAAAGTCAAATGACACATTTAAGCATAATAAAATGGCAAATAAACCTGCAAAATATATCTCGAATTCAGTTTCTTTTTTCTACCTCATTTACAAATTTTATCTAACAGAACATGTATCTCGTTTTAACCCAGCAAAACAATAAAACAAATCCCAATGGGGTAGGAAAAATGAAAGTTATGTTCTGTGAAAACAAGTCTATCTTTAACCATTTTGCCTGTCAAGTAAATTGATCTCGTTTTAAAATGTTTATATATTGAAAAACAAAACCAAGAACTGATCAATTATTAATATTGTATTAGTGTATTCACACCACACTGCACAGAAATTGTCTTCTCTGGCCAAATGATTTGTTTGGAAAGTTTGGGAAGTCTGTCTCCTCCTTTCCTCACATCCATACAGAACAACATTTGGTCTCTTGCCACCTTCTCATACATACGACAATTTCTGACCTACTGACACCCATATTACTACTGTGACTTGTGGATACATTCAGTCAGATGAGATTGGAGGATAAATAAACAGAGATTTAAATGCATTCATTTATCATGCAGATCCCTCTCATATATTTACCAGTTGTACTGTGGAGATCTTTGCGCTTCATTCCACTGAAGCTGTGGGAAGCTAAACAACATTGCATTTAGCTTACTGTACATGTTCAGCTACCCAGCCTGCATTTACAGCTACATGCAAATGTTGTACCCTGGGCTGGAATATTAAAGAAGCAAAAAGCAAACACAGTTTTGTCTGAGTTTGCTACAATTTGGTTTAAAGTCGACATGAAATTCTGCTTTTGTTTTAGGGGACTGTTGTGTGGCTTTAAAATTAAACTCAGCATTGCCTAGATCTATGGTTATGCAGTTTTGTTGTCATAATTATCCTAAACCTAAACAATAACAATTTGAATAACAACTACAAAATGATAATTTCAGTCAAAAAGAGAAATCAGAGATGGAGCAAGTTGGTAAAGTTTGGCTGAAAGATTAGATTTGTTTGTTTTATTTGGAATAACACACTTGCACCACAACACAAAGTACAAATACTAAACAGGAAAAAGGTCAATTCTGATTTCATGTTGTCTTTAAAAAGTGAGACATGAAATGAATTCATTAAAACTGCACTGCGAGCTGCCCAACACTGCTGGAACAGTCTGATAATGATAGAGTGACCTCTGCTGGAAAACTACACATATAAATCCTGATGCTGTGACAGACAGCTGCTCAGAGGGATAAATGACCGCTGAGGAAACATGCACAAGAAGCACTGCTGCTAACAGATGAACAACTGCAGTTCATTGGTCAGGAATTCATGGAAAAAATAACTCAACTGTATGTGCCTACAGGCCTCACCAGCTTCCCTCAAGGCAAAACACTGCAACTTATAAATCGCAGGACATTGAGATGTGTTTGATATTAAAGAGGATATATCACTTAGTACTGTGTACTTTATTATTGGCCCTTAGTATGTAACAGTTCTTTTAACTGCTGCATCTTTAAGACTAAACATACTGTACACTTTTTTACTTGTGAGCTATAGGTACCAAATATACATCACAGACAAGTGAACGTTAGCGAACAGTAGACAAGCAGGATTTTTTTGCCAAATGTTCATCAAAATGCTTCGATTTTTTTAGGTAAATGTTTAGTTCTTAAAGTTACCAAACGATTACACATTGCAAGAAATGTATTCTGCAAAAAATGTATGATACGAACCTTTCAAGAAACATTCAAGGTTCCTTCCTAAGGTTTGAAGATATATAATCATCTACAGAATACTGAATACTGTATATGTTTTCATGCACAGAGTGTAACTGTAACCAGCTGGGCTCCCTGCACGCCCGCTGCAATGACACAGGTTTCTGTCAGTGTCGAGAGGGCACGATGGGCCAGAAGTGTGAAGACTGTCTCTCTGGATACACCTGGAAACAAGGTTGCGTGCGTAAGTCACACGTGCGGTACAACACCAGTCATTAAACCACAGTGTGTAACAGAGCTGTGAACAAACAGCATATGGGTGTTACTTAACTCATTGTAAACATGAGCAACACTGTAACACTGTTGTATCTCACATAGTTCTGTGTTATTGTGTTGCTAAACAGCAGCCTGTCGTGAATATCAGCCGCCTGTGGGTGGTACGACAGCAGCTAATATTCAGGGTCAGTAAGCAAAAGGTTGCTGGTTCGAGCTCTGCTAGAAACAAGCAGTGAACTGTAACCACCATTGTGCCCTTGTGTGAGACCCTTAAACCCAGGTTTCCCCGAGTGGGGTATAAAGAGGGGGGCAGTTGTGGCCTACTGGTTAGAGAGTTAGACTTGTAACCACATTGCGGTTTGATTTTCAATGCCAACAGGAAACAACTGAGGTGCCCTTGAGCAAGGCATCTTACCCCCAATTGCTCCCCGGGGTGCTGCCCACGGCTCTGGGTGTGTGTTCACAACTCACTACTGTAACGTGTGTGTACTAACTCAGCCTCTTTACTTCACCTGCTTGAGATCTACAATATAGCAGATCATCACAATCCACAGCAGATGTATATTAATATGTTATTTAAGTTCCTTTCCACTTTTGAATTTCACATTTGAAATGAAAACATTCATATTAAGGGCTAAACAGCAAACATGGAAGAGTGGAAAGATTGCTCCTCATACAGTGAATGTAGTACATATGAGACAGTGACCAAGTAAGCAGATTAAAGAGACACTGCATCAGCAGTTTTAGACCCAATGTATGCATGAATGTATAAATACAGTAATACAGCCTCCGCTGCTTATATTCACTCAGAGCCAAAGACTCTGTAACCAGCCGACCAGATTCCAAAAGCAAATCAGATTTGCGCACAGTGTGAACAAAAGCGAAGTCGCACCCTTTCAGCTTTACAGCATCATTACTCCTGATCCTCTCTCTGACTTTCTTCTGCTCTCGTTCCCCAGCAAACGTGTGTGACGACGAGCTGCTCCTGTGTCAGAACGGCGGTTCCTGCATCCAGAACCAGAAGTGCGTGTGTCCGCCCGACTTTAGGGGCGTTCTGTGCGAGCAGCCGCGCTGTCAGGGCGAGAAAGGATGCGACGGTGCGTCGACTTGTTACCTCGGCACCCTAACGCTGCTGCTCTGCCTTCTAGCCAACAGTCTGCTTAAAACCAGCGCCTAAACCCATGCTAGTCCACGCGGGCCAAAGGACTGTACCCTGGGACTGGAAAGACAGCGGTCTGAACCCCGTAGAGACCCACTGCAGTCTCACGGTGCTGGACTCCTCTAGGAAGCGGCGGCTAAGCTGAGCTCAAAACGCCTTTAGGACATGAGTAGCTAGCTGCTCATCTCCTCCATCAATGATCGCCTGAACTTATACCAAAAACAGAAGGAATCGTGTTCAGTACACAAAACTGTAAAGAAAGAGGACAGACACAAACATACGGTCACGTTTCTTTTTGCATTTCTACGTTCCTGCCGTTTCGACGCTCACCGAGATTACAAGCGCTGCACTTAGCCAGCTTGTGTTAGCGAACAACACGCGGTCGATATCACGGAAGCCTATTTATGCCAAGTTACTCTTCGAAGACTCATTTTTTTACATTTCCTTTCAGCGCTCGCCATCCCTCGCATTTTATTGTTCAATCCCATCGAGGTTATTAAACGTAGACGAAGAGAGAGATTTTTAAATCGTCGTTTTGCTAGTACAAAGAGAGAATGTTACTATAGCTTGTGTTTGAGATTACAATATTCAGGAATGTAGAGAGGCAAGTAATTGTTTTAATGAAACAAATATAAATATATATATAAATATGAATATCTGTCTAATCTGAAAGGACGTATGAAGTATTGTATATTATTATGGGTAATTATTATTATTTAAATATTTTTTGTAGAAATTATTTTTGTTCCAAGTAAATGTCACCACTGTAAAGTCAGCACAGCCTTTATTGCAGTACACATGGTATTCGTGCCATGATAAAATTATATTTGATGACACAGAATCACTTATTGAAATATTTCTCCATTCGTACCGTTACGAAACACTAAATAAAGCATTAAACAATTTATTAAACGCACAGCTTTAGCTCAATATAACCCAACACACCATCTTGATACTGGCATGTGTTCATTTTTGCGTCTTATTCATGTCTGAGGATTCAGGACGGCATATTAACACACTCCTATAAAGAAACCAGTGATATAAGTATATTTCTAAAGCACAACGTCCTGCTAAACGAAAACTAAATACGGTACATGTACGCAAACATATTTGTTAGATGACAGTCACAACAGTATATCAGGTGATTAGATTGGCCAATCAGATGACTAATTCAAAACACATTACGCACATATCATAGAATCAGGTTATTTTTCAGATAGCTGTTATTTTTCTCGCGTGAGTCTCAGAGATTGCCAACATCTTAGCGGCTCATGAGCTTCATGATGTATTTCGTATTTACAAATGCTTTACCTTCATAACGAGCCAGGGTAAATAAAATACTATGAATAACTATTACGAATAAAACCTGACAATCAGAAAGCGTAAAGAGAGCGGAGTGACTTGTCTTTCTTTAGAGTTTGTCATTTTGTGCATGCACACACCGGTCCAGTAAAAGCAATAGATGCTTATATTTAGTGCCTGACGCAGCGTTGCGCTGCATTTCACTGACACCACACTCACTGAAGCTAATATCAGTAATTAATGTGAGACCGTGTCTACAGAACCAGAATCCAATGTGCTGAGCCATTTGCGTCGCTCCAGCCACCTGCACTGAACGAAATAAATAAACCCGTCACATCCCATATCTTGAGTCAGCAGCGCTTATGCCAGGTGGAGATTTCTGCTCTCTGGAAACAAAACGCAAAAGGTCCCGCTCCACGCATGTCAAACTATCCACAGAAACAGGCCACGTGCTATGTAAGAACAAACACAATAACAGGATACTAATCTAACAATGTATGGAAAGCACGACGGTAATACACGGAACAACGTAAGAGCTAGTAAATGATTATGTTTTGGGTGAATTATTCCTTTAAAATGATTGGCTGTCACCATCTCTGTCTGAAACATTAAATTACATTTTGAGGGAAATTCGGACCCAACAGTTTACATTATAAATCATCACCATACGGTTAGCATTGTGTTTTAGGTTCAGGTAAGGATTTTTTATATCAAGCTAATTTACACTTACATTTACGTGATTATTTGCACAAAAGCAAGAACCAGGTTTCCATCACGCACAACATGAACCAAACCAGACTGACCAACCAATACCGGTTAACCCATAACGAACTGAATTAGTTTAAATGAAGGTCTTAGCATCAAGTTCATTTGCACCATCTGTAATATTTCTAACATCATACCAGACAGAGCGCGACAAACCAACTAATACTACAAAACTTAACTCCCAAAATTAATCAAATTCAGTTCTAAAACGCACTGATGTTTGTGCTGTTTCTAGTTTATGTAATGTAAGGGTGAAGCAAAGCAACTAATACAACAAAAAAAACTAAATTCAACAAATACATTTTTCAAACTTACTGATCGTTTTGGTATTGCGTTCCCTACAAGCATGATGTCACTTCCTGGAGGATGATGTCATTAAGGGCCTGTTTTTTTCAGTTATATTATGAAAGACTCAGAGGTATATATATGGTTTGATGTATATGCTGTATGTATGTATAAGGGTTTCCATATATATATATATATATATATATATATGGTTTGAAGCACTAACCATTTCTCAAAAAATGTTTTGTTTGGGGAAACAGTGCCAGAACATGGCAAAAAGTTCAGATCTGCTCAACAGAGTAAAATTATTTCATGATACATTAATATTTGATCATCTGTTGATAATAATTATGATATTGTCCTGACAGAAAATTAATCAAATATGATTTACATCTTTTTAACGTTGTTAACTATTCCATCATAATGTCATGATATTTAATCAAACCACAGGGTGAATTCGGGTAAAGAGAGACATTTACCCAATAAATGTGTGTAAAATAAACTATAAAGTATGTCTAAACTGTGTAAAATACAGCTCTGGTTCCGTATACGGGACAGATTCTCGCTTTAAGAAACGGTCTGACGTCATAAATCCGCGACTAAATCGGGCAACATTAATTGCCACATCGTGTATATTTGTAGACACCATATTCAGAAACAACAACTAACTTTCTGTCGGACGAATCGATTCACGTTTGCCACAGGTCGAGCAATTCGGATTATAAAGGCAGCGGGTTCGACGGGTCACCTGGCAGCGGCTGCCAATCACAAGTGGAGTCAGAAAGCCACGGTCGACACCTACCTGCGCAACGTGTCACCGCATGTGAGCCGGACCCGGATGCTGATGGTCTTCAGTTTATATTTTAGGGGGTTTGCATCTTGAAGACGTTTCCATATAACGTCAGGACATTTTATATCCTGATGTTTAGTAATCTTAAACTTCACTACATAAGATAAAGTGTAAAATGTTCTTGCGTTGGCCGGGAATCGAACCCGGGTCAACTGCTTGGAAGGCAGCTATGCTCACCACTATACCACCAACGCTGTGATGAGAGGAGAGTCGTGGAGCAAGACTGAGGACTCTTTGTTTCAGAGTGACGCACCTCAAAATGTCAAACATTCACAGGGTTGTTGAGGAGATTATTATTCATTTTCAGGTTTATCAGCGTTTGTGAGTCAAACTTAAACGTGACATTTTAATTGAAACAATGTTAATTGAAAAATTAAATGTTGTTTGTACTACTGGAGTTCAGGAAAGATTTAATCCATATATTAATGTTTTTTATTCAGAAATGGTGTATATCTATAAAGTGAGCAAAATATCCATTCATCGATATATTTCCTTTATTTGTCCTATGTTTTTGTCCTTTATTTGTCTGTTTTATACTTCATTTAAAATTGACAAAATCCATGACAACTAAATAAAAAAGTAGCTTTGTAGTAGCTTTCCGTGTATTCTGAGGAGAGAAAACTCAAAGTGTAAAAGAGGCCGAAAGGATTCATTTAGTTTTGAAAGAAAATGACCGAGCTTGCATTTTACTTTTATTACGAATTTCCAAGTTGTAATGACGCTTGACGAGCACAAGAGGGCAGTGTGCTACTGAAGGACAGCGTACAGACAATCGTTTAAATAAACCACCCACGTCACGTATCTAAAGTTTCTTTTGTGACGACAGACGTCTCATGTAGTTTTAATCTTTTTGTATCAAAAGTAGAAAAAACATCTATATATTATTTACTACAATTTCACTTGTGCGGAGGACATGCTAGGCTAACTTTTGAGTCAGAGTCTTTAATAATCAACATTTCCATGTTCTGTTGATGTCATCATCTGTCTTCAGCTCTTTTGTCTTTTATTGTTTCCACTATTTCCAAACTGATCAGAAAGTCAGTAATGTTTTGTTTTGCCAGGTGATCAGCAGGAAACAAACACTCATGCAGCTGAATCTGGTTACATGTCATATGACATGCAATCCTGGACCACTGTTTCATCTGTCCTTTATCACGTGTGCTTGTGTAAAGATTCACTGTGGCTTGATCAACTTCATCTGGATTTTGGTATAATAATGTGGTTTGCTTGTGTATGATGATATTTATGTTTCACTTTATGGAGAGCGTTAAATAAGTTAAATAAGCCTTTGACTATTAAACATGTAAGCAGCAATTAATTTTAACTTACGAAATATGAAAAGCTTCTCAGTTAAAATTCTAAAATGCTAAATTTGATAACACCCAGTAAAGCTACTTTCAGCAGAAAATCATGTAAATGATACGACATTTTCACTCCGCATATGACCGACACGTTTATCCAAAGTGACTAAATATGATAAATGTTTGTTTTATAAACATTTGAATGTTCATAGACTCTTTAGGAAACACAGTGATGATGCTGATGGACAAATATTTCGCTTTTATTTTTGATGGCACTCACTGCAGTGAGCTCTCTCTCTCTCTCTCCCTCTCTCTCTCTGTCATGTCGACAATAGCATTCTACACAATATATATACAATCTGTCCGGAGCATTAACTTTACACATGAAACAATAAATCTTATTTTCAACAACATTATTTGTTCTCGGTCTGTACAGTAAACTAACAAATCAAGTTAGAATTTGAAATAGCTAAAAAACTTCCATCATTCTAGAGGCAAATGTACATGAATTGCACAAAACATTTTTTCAACACAAATGAATTCTTGTACATCAGTAACTCCCTTGTTCATGTATGTACACGTGTCTAACCTGTCAACAAAAATCTGAAACATACATACAAAAGATTGTGGAAAAGCAAGGTTGATATTTTTACTTTGTTTTCCTCTGGTATCATCATGCCAAACAGGAAATAAATGTGTTCTTTCAAACCACATGTGAGTAAACATCAGCCCTTTGACTTCCACATCACATATATATCTAATATATGTCTGGTACTCTTGCCTTCAAACAGGTCATGTGACAGGAAGTCCGTGTGACAATTTGCTCGTTTCAGTCTGTACTGTAAGCAGATTTAAGATGAGTCTGAAAGGTAAAGAGTATCATTTCTGTGCCATGAGCATCACCACCTGAAATTCCGGAAAGATTTGGGACAGGTTTCCTGATCCGTGTCGGCCGCTGTTCAACTAAAAGTTCTCAGTATTTTAACACTGAAATTTAAAGTCACATTTTTTACGTTGGACACATTCGGCATTTTAACTTAAGTACTCATAATCATGGGGTCGTGACCATTACACAATTAATAAATTAATGAGCTGAACATCATTTAAAACATAAATAAAACAATTCCAAACAACAATAATAAGAACATCTTTCAAAATAAAAGGTTTAAACAGAAGTATTCTGAAATCTGCAGATTTGTAAATCTTTTCAATAATTCTATTTGCTGTTCCAAATGTATATTTTTGTGTCGTGTTTAAAACATGTTGGTCTGAAATGTATTTGTACCTATAATATTAATAAATAAACACTGTTAATGAATCTCACCCTTCAAACTCTCCACACACCTGACTGAAGCTCAAATGAAGCTACAACTGGACTGAGAGCGAGTTTAATTCCAGCTGTATCTTCATCTGATTCAACTCTTGTCATTCTGCACACACTCTAAGTTTCAAGAGCTGGGAAATATCACCACAGTTCGGAACCGATGAATTCCATCATCTGCTCACCTCAAACTTCACACATGATCTCAAAGCTTTCTCATCCAGTAGAAGTGCTGAACACTAGACACTCTTAATATCCTTTAAAACACAACCACAGAAGCAGGTTTTGGTTTAAGGGTCCATTCTAATGCTATAGAAAGTGCAGAGTGGTTAAAAGCAGAGGACGGACACCGATTGTACTGTAGGCATATAACATTCGACACAGAGCGGAATTTACCGGCCACTGGTTTACAGAAAGCTGCAGGGTGATGTTTCTACACGCGTCTTAGCAACAGCCTCGACCGTTGTGACTGTAAGCACAGAACGTTTGCAGGTGGATTGGAGTGTGTCATCAACTTCCGTCCGTCTACAAGCAGCACCAGAATTCACGATCGGAGTTTACACTGATTATTCTCCTCTGAAACAGTACAGCAGACTCCAGCGCAGGAAAAACACACCGTACGACAATCTCTCTTCTCTGACAAGCAGATAAAAAACTATATACATAATAACTGAGGTTATGCACATACAAAGTATGCAACAAAACATGATGTTCAAACTTCTCCTCACGAAAACAAAGGAAGCACACTTTTGTGCTGCGGCTGCCCTGATGAAGACAAGCAACCATAATGACTTTGGTGGGGGACAGGAATGTTTACATGAAATGTACAAATGCATCAAAACAGAAAAACATTACGTGGTTTGTTCAGGAAATAAAACAACACTAAAATAGTGTTTAAGCAAATAAGCACGTGATCGTTTTCAGCATGCTAACTTTGAAGGTTAAACCCAAGCGCTAACAATATATGCACAGCTCACGTCCACAGATGACGGAATTTGGTGTACATGTGCTCGCTTGTGACGAGAGCTTTGAATAAAACATAGTCTGGATATTCGCTTAGACATCTTAGCATGGCTAGTAATCTAAAACAATTCAAAAAGACACAACAGCTTTCATATAGAGTGAAAAACAGCTGCAAAACGTTGTGCGACAACCCTAAAATATCCCGTTTGATTTGTTCCCAAAATAAGTTTTTTTCCAAAGCCAAAAAGTATCATAAGCTCAGTGTGCAGATTTTTTCTGATCCAGTACTAAGATCCAATGCTAAGAACTTTGCAAAGCAAATTGAAACCCATTGGAGTGCCATATTTAGTACTGTCATACTGTAAGGTCTGACCGTAGCCCTTGTCCGTCACTGGGCCTGTAGGCCCGTGTGTTTCTGTTCATGCTAGCAGTTGCTGCTGTTTCGAAACTCGCCGTTTTCCGTGATCTGCAGTTTGCTGGGGTTTGTGGGAGAGATTCCGTTCCTCGACTGCATGCTGTAACGATCCTTCAGCTGAGACAGCGCGCTCATTAGCCGCGCATTAGCTGCGTCCAGAGATGCGATTCTCTTTTCCTGTGGGCAGTGACCATTAACAGAGATCAGATAGGTCAGAGGTCACAAGAGAAAAGGTGATTACCATTTAATTAACCTTTATAACAAACAAAAGGTAACTGCCCAGCTAACAATTTTGAATAGTTTCCCTAACGTTACCATTAAGTAACAAAAACATTAAAAAATGTTATTTTACAAAGCTCTAGAAATGCTCAAAATGTCCAGATTTTTAGACATTGTATTTATATTATCGCTTGGTTAAAAGAAACATTTTTTAAATTCTGTAACGTTTTTAAAATGTTCCACTAAAACTCTAGACTAAGGTGTTTGATATAAAATAAGTGACGTCAAACGTTACTGCAAGAGCATTTTTGATAATTTTGATAACCTAATAACCAAATCATTTTAACTTGATAACCAAATTAGAGAACGTTAGACAATGTTCTGAGAACGTTGCCTGTTGGCTGTGTGGCCCTCTGAGTAATTACACAGTCATTTCGGTGTTAAAACAAAATCATGAAATAAATTCAGGGGATTTGAATTCAGATTCTCTAAGTAACAACCATAATCTCTCCTTATCTTTATAAAAACATTTATGATGTCAAATAATGGGTTTGTGTTTTTTATGTATTTACATGAGAATTTCTCATGTAAATTCTCAGTGGGCGAGTTTGTCGCTCATCAGATCATTTATGAGACAAGCTGATTGTCCCCTGAGTACACAAACATTCATCATTAATCTTTCAAACACATTAACACTATTAAACCTTGGAGACTGACTTATTACAGGCGCTCTGGAATACTCTGCTCTGATTGGACAATTGTACCCTCGAATATTCCTTAACAACAGTACCAATAACTGCTGATCTGGGCTACTTTACTGGTGCTACCTGCATGACCATTAACATTTTCAATTAAACATCTAAAACCAGTATTTTGGTCACTTATGTGGCAATCAGTTGTCTATAAAGCTGAATATTCAGCATGTACAGGCAGTCGCTTATTATAACAAAATAAATCACTTCATGGCGATTCTAATATTCAGTGATCACGGTTTTATTTTGACCGTCTGACTGTAATTTCATGATGTAGTGTTTATATGGTACACAAGAGGGCGCTGTGGCCCTGCAAATGGGTACACAAATAACTGTTAAAATGTATATGCACAGTGAGGTTTGTGACTTGTATTCTCCTGTACTATGACATTTATATATTTCGAATATTTATATGACTATAAATTGAAGCACATTTGTGACTGTGGCTCACCTGGGCTTCAATGATCTTCTGCTTGGAGTCCACGATGGCCTGCATGTCAGCGTGGTCTCTCTTCAGCTCCTCTTCAACCGACATTAACCTGCAACACAACAATCATCACATACATGATGTATTGAG
>JAZGTI010014326.1:0-14178 GCA_036877585.1 Botia kubotai
CTTCTTTATTAGAGTTTGAACACTGCTGATTGGCATTCTCAATCCCTTGGATATCTTTTTATATCCCTTTCCTGTTTTATACAGTTCAACTACCTTTGACAATTACTTGTTGAAACGTCAGTGCAGCACTGGATGAAAGATGCAAGGGTCTTTCAGGAGTCCAGAAACTCATTGACCTTTTATACACACACACTTATTACAAGCAAACAGATCACAGGTGAGGATGGTTACCTTTAATAGCCATTTAAACCTGTTTGTGTCAACTTGTGTGCATGTTATCAGGCCAATATCCCCAGGGTATGTAAACTTTTGATCAGGGTCATTTAGGTAGTTTCTGTTGTCATTATGATTTAAAAAGAGTAAACACAGTTGATGGCAATACATGGCTTCAGCCAACCACTAACCGTAAGTGAAAGAAAAGTTTTTGTATTATCATTCCCTTCATTTCTCTGAAAAATAGCCAAGAAATCACAAATTCTGCCAGGGTATGTAAACTTATGAGCACAACTGTACATTATCCGTTTTACCTGCTACTCATACATAGCATTAAAATACCATTGCTAAAATACCATTGCTTCCCCCAAAAATCGTGAGCACTCCCCTTAACTTGTGTGTTAGTATTTTATCTTTTATTTTGTTTTCTATTTACTATTATCGTTAAGTTTTTTAATGATATAGAAGCATACTGTTATTTAATATAATAATAATTATTATTATCATCATTTACTATGACAAGAAAGGGGCACATTTACATTGACATAAAAGGGTTTGCAACAGCTGCAATGAATTCCATGAAAGAAAGGGGTAACCTCCTTTTCACCAAGTGAACAACGTGGCATAGAAGACACTGGAAACACAAAATACACATAGCAGGGACCTTTTTCTATTTAAATCACAAACAAACCATCACACATGTACATGTGTCTTTTTTCACAAATTGAACAAGCATCTTATGTAAATTAATAAAGCACAATTTAATAGTTTAAAGATGACACTCAAGGGGAAGAATCACTTTATCAATACCTTATCAATAATTTTTGTTTCAGGCAAAAAAAAAAACCTGCAACAGATTTTAGAAAATTAACAATGATTTTAGAAAATTAACTACAAAGCTATTATATTATACCACATTTCAACAAAAAATAAAACAAAAAGTGTTTGCTTTATAAATAAAACAATAACTGCCTTCTGTCATCTCCAGTTACTTTAATTTATTCTGTCAAAGCAAGCCTAAGCCCTTGATTTTTGAACATGTCGAGGGATACAGCGCAGTACGTCTCATACGGTGTTGCGACCGGCTTAACCCAAACTGTGGATAGGTCTCCACATTTTTGTAGTTTCTGCTTCCCTTCAGAAATAGCTGTGCTGAACTATACCTACTAGAAAGCACAATCTCACCAGAATCAGAATTGTCCCTTGATGTATCCCAAATATACTTCTTAAACAAAAAAATAGTTAAAAGACATGTCTGTATAAATACTCTGTCATTATTGGGCTAGAACAGACTGGACTAAACTGGACAAAATGGTTAACTATAGTCAGTCAGGAAAGACAGACCACCATCCCCCACTCTCACTGCCCTAGTGTGGCTATCAAAGGTTCCATAGCAGCAAGAAAGGTGCTTTCAAACTCCTGGTCTGAGAAGCGGTTGACAGACATACGTGCCCGGCGTCTAATCTCTAACCGAGCAGCAGGAGTCATAGAGAGGATTTGCTCCATGGCGTCTGCGTAGCTATCTTCATCATCTGCCAGGAAGCCTGTTGGACCACCATCATAGGGTACTACAATGTCCAACTTAGGACCACCAGATTTGTGAGCCAGAATGATTGTTCCTGCTGCCATGCACTCCACTATACCTGCCAAGTTGAGGGAGAAGAGTGTTCTCAGTGTATGCAATGTGACTGTTACTTAAGCACAAACTACACTTTATAAATATACATTGCCATAAAAATACTAGCATTATACTACCATAATCTACATCATACTAGCAGATGTAGATTAACAAAGACAAAAAAATTCAAATGGTGAATTCAGTGGTGCCGCTGTAATTTTAGCACAAAAACATATTCCTGATTGTGGTAGTCTGCTGCATCCTCCACAGGTTGTGTTTGCAATGTTACCTGATTTGAATAATTACTTTTGAATCAGGTGCTAAAACAATGCATGTTGTTGCATTTGCATGCAAATAAACATCAACAGGCATAGTTAATTCTTAATCATTTCCTTAAAATTATGTTAACGGTAAACCAGTTTAAAGTTATCTTGTTCCACAAACAATCCACCTCAATACAATAATACAATCTCCCTGTTCTTATGTTCTTCAAGCTTAAATGTTGTAATTTGTTTGCTAAAGACATTAATATTCATCTTACCAATACCAAAATGTTCATTCCACATTGTGTGCAACCCAATTGTGGCATCTGTGAGATCTTTCTTCAGTTCCTGAAAAGAAATATTCAGTTTAAACTCCACCCTGTCTCCCACGCCTAGCTCATGACACAGTCCTCTCAGCGCCAGCACCCTGTCTTCATCTTCCTGGTTACGACATCCACCAATCAAGACCAGTTTCACAGACTCTTGACCAGCAGGTTTTGCCTCCTTCCTGTCCAGAAGTTTTTTGAAAGCTCTGATCTGCAGCTCATGGTTCTTTTCAGGTCTGAACTGACCCACTGAGACCATACAGTGACACTCTGTGTCTTCGTTTACCTCAGTCTTTTCCTCTAGAGCCACCTCCAGGAAGGCTTGAACATCACATGGTGGGTACACCACACTGGTGCGGTGGGAAGCGCGCCAAAGGGCCACAATGTGACCTAATGTCCAAGTGGAATTTACCATGATCACATCACTACAGGAGCCAGACAGGCCGTAGAATAGTGCAAAGACACAATAGTAAATCAATTTGATGGCACTCAGCACAGGGTTACTGGAGATGTAGTCTGCATTATTGAACCTAAGGGTAAAGATAAAATAGCACATATGTATTAATGTATGTGTGTAATTATACATATATATGAAAGCATGCATGTGTTAAAGACATACTAGGGCTGCACAATTAATCGAAAAACTAATCAGGATTATGATTATGGGTGCATAATTAAAAGCCATGATTACAGTGGTCCATTGGTGCTCATTTATGTGCCTTTCAGCATTCTCTTTAACAAAAGAAGCTGATGCAGTGAGCAAGCCATTTTTTGTGGGGTGTAGTTATTTATAGTTTACATATTTGCTTATTTATAGTTTAAATACATACGTTATTTATTAATTTGTTTACCCATTTACTTTTTTATTTACATATTTGCTCTTATTATAATGGATTATGATTATGGAAATAGTGTCTGTCCCTCAAGTGGTTATTCCAAAAAGCAAATTTAAATAGATATGCATAGGATGCGGTTTGAAATTTTGGAAGTTCTTAAATATTACATTTACATAACTGATCCCTTTATGTCTGTCTGATGATTACAGCTGGCAGTCAATCAAAATTTATTTTACTTTTCAGTTTCCTCTACTAAAGGCAGTCATAAAGCATATGTTTTGCCACTCAGTCTGACCAAGGGGGGTGTTCCAGTAGGAAAGTGATATCAGTGCATACCATTTTACATTTATGCATTTGGCAGACGCTTTTATCCAAAGCGACTTACATTGCATTATACCATACATTGTTTCTGAGTATGTGCAATCCCTGGGATCGAACCCATGACCTTAGCATTGTTAACGCCATGCTCTAACCACTGAGCTACAGGAAAGCTCCATTGAGTATAAAATATAAAAAAAACTGTCTTTAGATACACAAGGACATATAACCTGTCTGGTTAACATTACCAGTAAGGCTGGCAAGCTCACATTAGCAAAATAAACAGATAATTACTACTGTAAACATTATTGTCTAGACAACAGCTAAAACAAAATAAAAGATTTATCAATGATTCTAAGCCTATTCATTGGTCATCATTCAAAAGCAACCTATTATTCAATAACAATTTAAATTAATGTTAAACCCATCAAGTAACAGGAGTAGACCTCAAACTTGAACTTGCAAACTTGAACTTGGAGTCAGCGGTATCTACATATCATCGATCCCCAATCTCACCGTCTATGGACGCAACCCTAATCCTAATGCAGGGCTGTATGTTAACTTTCTTGCACATAGCACTGGTGCTATAATTATACAAGTATAAAGCATTGGTTACCATCTCTGAAAACACCACAAGTTCACCACTCAGACAGGAATGTGACTGGAAAAGGGCATTAATTTTGCATACTGGGCACACAAAATCAAAACCTTAATAATAAATGTTATCTGACTGATTATGACTGTAAAGCATATCAGACATTACTTATATGCTTTAATGGTGAAAATGTTTTTGTCACACAGTTTTTTTTACCATAAACATCAACTCTAAACAATCGTAGCACAGCTGCTTTTGCTGGGCTCCTCCTACATGCTGCTGTTTCACAGAGCTACCATATGCTTTCAGTAGTATTAGAATAAATATCCATAATTATGCTATTGGCGAAAGGTTTTTTGCCTAAATCACAAATGCACCTTTAATTGATTTTTTTTCACAATATAATCAGTACTACCATATGCTGATGATAATTTTCTCCTGTGGTGGTTTAGAAAGTGAAACTAAAATCTACATCTTATTCTTCAGAGCAGTTCTAAAGAATACTAAATACCCGCACTACACAATCAACAAAAAGAAAAAAAAGAATGTGGATGAAACAAATCCAAGTTACAAACTATACTAAGCATCTCTCAGTTTTTCTAAGTGTTATAAACAGATTTTAACATCATACAGCCACTGTTGGAAAGGAGTCAAATATGCAAAAGATGCTGGAAAAGCAAAGAATTTTTGCAGGACCTGGAGAATTTCGATGCAGCACTATTAATGATGATAAGCCAATGTATTCATTAAACAAGTATTCAGCCGATCAATTCTAAGAAATGTTACTCTGTCTTAAAAAGCAACACACTTACTGTGGCACAGTACTTCTTCGAAACAGGTAACGAAATCAAGGCATGGTTTATGTGATGTTGATATGTGAGCAATAAACACGAAAGCAATTCACTAGTGAATAAAAATGCAGGTTTATTTAAACTTAACTCAAGAAGAAACCACTACAACTAAACTAACAAAATAAACAATATTAAACAAACAAAATCATGAAACATAAATGCAGTAAAGAGAGGAAAAGAAAAAGTAAAAAAAAATGGCAGAATTATATCAGCAATTCACTTCTGCATCAGGTTCATCACCTTAAAAAGGAGCAATACTTAAGGGCAGTTATTAGGTAATAGATCAGATACTGATGTACTGAAACAAGAATACTGATATTCAGTACATCAGTATACTCAATACTGATGTACTGAAACAAGAACAGATGTACTAAAACAAGAATCCAATGTGCGTGAAGGATTGTCTGAAGTGGCTGGGCAAAACCATTATGCCAGATGCTATCATTCCCATCAAATTCCCATCAAATCTGTATATCAGTTGGTAGAACATTGTAGTAGCATTATAGTGTCAACATAAGCCTTTTAGGCAAACCAAGATGTCTGCTTCAATGTAGACATTGTGTAATGCGTTCTTGGAGAACTTCTTGGAAAAGTAGGGGGTTAAACCACCAGTCAATCCACTTTAAAGCACAGATGTCCTTGGCAGAGACCACTGTTGACATGTGAGAGTTGTTTAACAGCAAAGGAAATATTTGGTGTGTTCTTAGTGAGAGCACTGAACAATGAGATTCTGAAAGCTGAGTTGTCTGCCCATAGTGCCAGTATGATGTCATGTTGTTCTGTTGTATGCTTTTCATGACATTAGGGCAATAGTAATCTTGGTCTTTGGCTGGTCACAAAGTGCAAAGTAGTGACTCTGAATTTGGGTCTTGCCTTGGGACTGTGTTCTTGTGACTGGCTGAGGAGGTTATTCCTGACTTCTGTGACCTGGCCATGCACTTCAACGGAGCTGGTCGATTTCCCAATGAAGTTTCCCAGATGCCTTGGTACAGTGGCCTGTCTGATGACAGGCAGGCAGTGAGGGCTGGTTTCCTGTTGCTCGGCTGGGAGACAGACAACTAACACCACTTTTTGGTACTTTGGGACTTGTTAATAAGGGGCTGACGTGTTTTGGCCCATTATGGGTGGTCAGTCATTGCCTGAAGTGAGGTCTGGGCACCAGGGACATTTGGTGTCACAAGGACAGGTTTGGTTGCATGGAGGCTGTTGGTTACACAAGCTACCCCTAGCTTTTTTCTGTCCCACTTGGGTCTCCTTTGGATTAGCTCCTTTAATATTCTCAGGACCTCTGCTGACTCAGACATAGCCACACAGTTCTGCTCTTGGGAGAGGTTGATTCGCTGTTTGGGTTTCCATGGGGTACTGTCTGTCAAGTCATCTCATGAACATGGTCTGCTCCAGGAGCTCTCAGGGCATTCTGTCTGATATTTGGGTTGAGCACTGGAGCAGTCATATTGTTTTCAGATGGCTATAAAATCCTTGACTTTCCGCTGATGGGTCTGACACTGTGGTGCTGTTGTGAACCCTCCAGAGTTTGCTCTGGGTAGTGCTTAGAGACTAAAAGAATAGCAGATGCAGCGTTTTTGCTTGACATAGGCCTTATGGACCAAGTCCCGCAGAGATTGGGCAGTCATTGTTCAGGGGCAAGCTCCCTAACTCCTATGTAGTGCCTCACAGTGGGACGTAGGCTTAACCCTTTCACGCGTACGATCACACCGGTGTGATCATTCTTGGTTAGGCCCAGGCGCGTACGATCACACCGGTGTGATCATTCTTGGTTAGGCTCAGGCGCGTACGATCACACCGGTGTGATCATTCTTGGTTAGGCTCAGGCGCGTACGAACACACCGGTGTGATTCGGACGTTCAGTGGTCCATGATCACCTGCTAAATTCAAACTGTGTTCAAACCAGCAACGGCGGACAAGAAAGCGAGTCTCTCAGCGCTTATTATGTTTCATGGTTGTTTGCGTTTTCGATCACGTAATGTTTATTTGTTTCTTACATTTTAAATGATGCTGCACGATTACACACAAATATAAACACAAATACCAGGAATAAACATATATAAGTTCAATTTTAACTCGCATTTATTTGTATGGCGCTTTTCATATACATAATCTTCTACATAGCGCTTACTTCTATATATAGCCTATACCTTTTATTAAACGGAGACAAAAGCATCTTTCAAACAAAACGTTGTTACTTTTTTATTTCTTACATTTCATATTTCATTCATCACAGAAGTAATAGGAAAATATATATCGTTTATACATAACGGAGGCAAAACAAACCTTTTAAACAACGTGCGGTTATGTTTTATTCCTGCCAATCGATTGCGTAGGTATTATAAAGTTAACTCTATTCCTCTCTAAGCCAGACACTTTTATGTTTTTCAAAAGAAGCGGATGAGCATTCTTAAATCCAGCAGAGTCTGTCTCCCCGACAAATCACGGTGCCCGTGATAACTTGCCAATCAATCTAACGTGAACATTATAAACGTTTGCACATATTTAACAATCAGAAAATCTTTCATTTAACAATGCATGTAAAAGTTTTATAAATATTTTGTTTTTTTATTAGTTTTTTTCATTTTTATTTTATTTATGTTTTTTTTATTTTGTCCACGTGTGTATAAGCTGCAGTGCGCCACTGTGTAATGTCGCGCCAATGTGTAATGTCACGTCACAAGCTTTATGCGTCTCCATAGTAACTGGAACGTGATTCATTCCAAAATAACGGTCGCATTAAAAAAAACTCACACTGTGGGGTCTGTCGCCTGAAAGAAAACTCACGCGTGAAAGGGTTAAGAGTTCTAAAGCTGAAGTCTTCCTCCATTCCCAGTTCATTCCAGGCTCCAAAGTAGGCTCATCGGAATCTTACTAGGAGATTCTCTTCTTGTTGGAGTTTTGTTGGAGTTGTTTGTCTCGTCACGTCATATGTGTGGTTTGTCACAGACACACAAGAACGAAGTTAACGATGTGCTGCCATTTGAATTTACAGTGCCAGTCTGGTTGTTTACATTTAATTAAATTAAAATTAGCCGTGAACAAATGCACAAGTGCTTATATTTGTTGCTATGACTCTCATTTCATCACTGTTAAGGCAGCAGCGTGTATAGGAGGAAAGTTTGATGGGCCCAGTGTGACTGAAGACAGCGCGCGCACACACACACAGCCCAGCTCCACACAAATCAACGCAAAACAGCAAATACTTATTAAAACACTAACATTCTTAAAGTACTTGTACTAATTTTATGAGAAAATAGTAGTTTTAACAACGCAATATTGTGGTACTTTTTCAGTATCGGTATATGTATAGTCTTATATAGTCATATATAGTATGTATAGTCAGGTAGGTTAGGTAACCAGACATTCAAAGTGATGGCAGGGCTGGGAACCATAGTCACTTGAATGGCCAAGTACCACCCGAGAGGCTATATGACTGACAGGTAAAGCAACCAATCACTTTTCGCTTTTGTATTGTGCAATAATGTGGAAATGTCCCTAAAACAGAGTGGTGTGCAACCAGTAAATCATTCATTCATGAATGTCTCAAAAGTATACAATGACATAATGCATATTAATGCAAGGGGGCAAACAACTAGCAAAATCTGATATTTAGGGAAACCAAATTCTTTCAAATTCTGAAAAACGATCAGCCAGGCTTGGAAAATAAGACTCTTGCCATATCCAGTGGGCAAACAAGTTAAAATTGTAGATTCCACTAAGTGCCTTAAGCAAAAGTATTGGACATCTTTTAAAGAGTTTATGCTGTGAACCTCATATACTTAATTAAGAATCCATTGTTTAGTCGATCTTAATGAATGCTCAATGTCACTAATACAAACATGACAGGTTTCTTCTTCCCGTTAAGTGTGCCATATGCATCAGACATTCAGCCAACGGTTTGTGGGCATGACATCTGAGGCTGAGTAGGGTTTGTAAAGTTTAGAACTAAGCTAATTTTATCAATTCAGCTATTATTTTTTTGTTGCAGACTATATGCAAACAACTGTTATGTGAAATAGCGGTGATGTCGGTGTAGTATTAATAAAAAATTAAATGCAAGTTTATAACTTTTTTCAATTATTAACATTTTGCAGATTCTGTAAACTTCAATGACTTCAACTTGGATGTACTGGCCATACCATTACATAGCCTTACATGTTGACATGTTTAAATGCACATATTAAAATTCATATCAGCTCTGAACTATAATGCAGTCCATTGAGATAGCTTTTACCTAAATTAGTCAGACTTTTAATTATTAGACATGGATTGAATTTTTTTGACTAACCTTGGGTTTCTTTCTCGAATTACAGACAGCATATCAGTGCTGATGGTGGGGTAATGCACATAGCTTCCGACGTGACATCCACCAAGGTAACGGAACACAGGTAAGGTGAAGGTGTAACCCATTGAGTCAATAAAGACATCTGGGACAAGCTCAGTCAAGGCTTCCCACCCCAGGAACATGGACCCCACACTCTGCCCCAGAAGGGTGAAGTATGGGTAGAGTTTTGCATCCACTAGTTGACGGTGTTTCAGAAACACAAACTTAACAGCTCGGGGAAGTCTGATATTGAAGTACCGCCATGCTCCGTGGAAGATCTGTTCTGTTGTCACGCCCTGATCACCTGTGTAGACCACAAAGGAAACATCCTGGTACCTATTTAAATAAAATACAGAGTAAAAAAACATAAATATGTATATATAAATATATATATACACACACACATATACATATATATGTATACATCACCAATCACCAATCAATTCACAGTTTATTTTTTAGTATCTCTTCTTTATTTATCATTACCAAGTATGAAGTGACTAAATTTAACAGGAACATTAACATCTTAAATGCTGTTTTAAGTGACATACATACTTCTGCCAGCAAGTGGTGCTTTGACTGACTCACAATTGCCACCTCTACCACCAATGTCATTAGTCCCTAGGACAAAACATACAGCTCCATGCAGCTGATATGAGCCACTTCCCGTTTCTGTTTTTTACCATTATTTATTGCCTTGCCATGGCAACACTATTTGGGATAAGAGTTTCATACAGATGTATCTATGACATATGTACCCCCAGTCTCACCCATGTGCCAGCCTTTGCCCAGCCCTAACGGCCAACATCTTCCTCTTTCTGCTGCATTTGAGGAGCTGGTTGAGGTGGTTTCTCATGCTGTTGAGAAGCTGAGCCTTGAGTGGCCAGATAAGACAGCACACTAAAATATCTAAGATGGATGACAGGTTTCTACCATCCAATAGAGAACAGCCTCCCTGTCGCAATCTCCTGTTCTTTCTGAATCTTCACACCGAGGTGTCGAAGTCATGGAAGGTTAGAGAAGACTCTTGGAGGCTCTCTTTCCCTCTATGGCGTCATCATGTAGGAAACCTGCCTTGCCCTCTAAGCAATGTAGGGTAACATCGAATCTGGTGGGTAAAGCACATGCTGTAGAAGGCCAGGCTGGCGCATCACTGCACACTATGGCAGTTTTGCAGGCATACCAGGCTGATCTGCTTAAAGACCTGGACCATGGTGGGGGGTTAAGACTGGACGTGGTTCAGGAGCTCCCTAAAGCCACAGATCTTGCCACCAAGCAGACGGCCTGGTCCATCAGTCATTCTATGGCTGCTTTGGTGGCTACAAAAAGGCATTCTCACTTTCCTCACAAACTGGGTTGCAGTTCTTGATGGCCGCCCAGTCTGTGGTTAGTGGGAGGGCCCTCATCTCTCCTGGCACATAAACTGACTGGAAATGAGGGCAGTGTTTCTCAGTCTGAAGCACTGTCTCCCATACCTCAAGGGCTAACACATTCTAGTCTGCTGGCACAGCAGATCCTACTTTGGGCAGAGACTAGGTTGCTCTCCGTCGGAGCGATGTATATCCCATGCAAATCTGGGAGCAGATATCCTGTTAAGGCAGGAACTGAGGCCAAGACTGTGTCTGTATGCATTTTGAGTCCTAGCCAGGGTTCGTCAGGACTGAGTTCGTTTTTCGATCTTTCACTCTCCGCCAACAATCTGGAAACTGTGGGTCTGGCCCCTTAGGGGACACAGCTCTTAAATTCTAGTCTCTCAACCAGGGTTGCAGAGACCATTCTAAGTTCCAAAGCCCTGTCTACTAGGAGATTGTATGCCCTAAAGTGGCAGCTTTCTGTCATGGTGTGGGCAACACCATGTTTACCCGGTCTTGTTGGTTCAGTGCTGAAATTTCTTCAAGAGCACCTCTCTGCACGGTTTGCTCCGGCCACCTACAAGGTTTATGTGGCCACCGTGTCTGCTAACCATAACCCTGTTGATGGAGCCTCTATTGGGAGACACCCCCTTGTGTCTCATTTACTGTGTGCTTGATGACTGTGGCCTTTCTGTCACACGTGGGTCACTGCTTGGGAACTTACTATTGTTTATACTATAGGTTTATCTTCAGCTCCATTTGATCTCCTTGCTCAGCCTTGGATATGTTTCTGACTATTAAGGTGGCTCTACTATTAGCTCTTATATCACTCAAAAGGGTAGGAGATCTACAGTCTCTACAGGGAATGAGACACTGCGTCGCTTCGCCACAATTCGGTCTTGCCTGCACGGCCTTCCTTTAGACTCGAATCTGATGATGTATTTTGCATGCGCCTTTTAAAGGCTTTGTGATACTTAATGTTATGTCACATGACCTTGACCTGCCTATAAATAGACCTGATTTTATACGCGTTTAGACTTAGGTGTGTCTGAAGCGTGTTCCCCATAGTGTCGAGCCTGATGCAGCGTCTCAGTCCCTGTCTCAGGGAACCGGTTTAAATACGCAACCAGAGATGTTTTTAGGACTTATGATTCAAAAGTTATGAGCATAAACATGAGTAAAACTTTTAACTTTTCTATGTATGATTCTATAGGCTGCAGAGAGCAGAAAAAGAACACAATCAGCAATTATGGGGTGAAGCCCTAAAAGGGCACAAAGGGGAAACAAATGCTGACATTAGTGATAGTGAAGTTAGTGAACTTTTAAAAATCAGAAAAAAACATAGGTAAAAGTACTTAAAACACAATATAACTGCTTAGAAATTTTGACCAGGTGGCGCTGTCACCCAATTTCTGAGGTGAACAAGATGTGCCAGCGTTGACATACCAAGTTGTGTAAACACACTAAAGTTTTGTAAAGAAACAGCCTCAAGTCTAATTGCCGTGCTCGCCTAAGAATTAATTGACGCAATATACGAGAACATTTAATCCAGTATTAAACACAATTAATCCACAATTAAAAACAGCATTTTATGACAAAATTTAAAATGGCTGATGCCCCAAATTGGTCTACCAAGGAAAATTGTATATCATGAACTTATCATGCCTCAAGGAATATAAGGAGACCACCCTCATGATTTGACACAAAGCATTCAAAAGTTCTAAGACGTAATACATTTTTTTTCCTATCTTGGAACCAGTAGGTGGCACTGTGACGAAACTGTGCATGTACCCCCAGGTCATGCCTGTTATGACATACACCAAGTTTGGTGTCCATACACCAAATCGATGCAAAGATACAGCCTCATGTCCATTTTTGCATGATTTACACCAAATTCATTTGCACGTTATTTTAAGAAAGAGTCTATCAAAAAACATTTGACAAAGGTGTCTGTAGGTGCTACATAACAAATTTCGTGCAAATCAGAGAAACGGCCTAGGAGTGGTTTAAAATGGTGGACAAACTCTAAAGACGGAAAAGGACATTATAGGGTGTGTTGAAATTGTCATGACCAAGAAATCAGAGGAAAAAGAATTTCGCCCCTTCTGGCCTTGACTCCTAACAATGGGGCCCTTCACACTTTCAGTGCCTGGACCCTAATAATGAGTGTTTAAAATTGTGAAAGTGAAACAAGCAATCAGCATAACAGTGGCAAAATACTGGAAAATATTCTAAAATTAAAGAATGCAATTTTAATAATAATAAAACAACAACTATAATAACTATGAATAAAAGCACACCTTAAATAAACATTAAAATAAAAATAAATACATAAAATAAATACTATACGCAAAATAAATACTAAATGTCAGTCACCTGACCCACAAATGCAATCACGTTTTTTATCATAGAGCGCAGTGTCTCTGACGCAGCCATTTATGTTTCCCCGCTGTGATGATGCAAAGGATTAAGTGATTTAATATTAAAACTGGATTCTCAGTTTTAATCAAAATCAAGACAAAAAACAAAACAAGCTGAATGCTTCTCCGGACATGCGTATTGCTCTGACCAGATTTCCACATTTGTAAAATGTGGTTATATTTACATGGGTTGTGTCATTTAAAAAAAAAAGGGGTTGCATTTAAAAAAGTTTGAAAACCACTGCACTAGCCTTTCAGAAGATGTGAGGAGATGCGCACTGATGCTATGGCTGTGGAATGGACACAGTGCAGGTGCTTAACAGATCTGGCAAGCTTAGCATAGTGTCTTTTTTTTGGCCACCATGTCCACTTTTACATTTGTATAAACTTTGAGATGCTCTAATAATAGCACATTTATCCAGCATTAGTGGCCATGTAAAGTGGTTAACATTACACTATACTGCATACATTTTAAATAAGTGTAATTGGAGGTCATTGATAAATTAATCTAGCCACAGGGGTCATTAGCCAGTGACTTCGGTGCCAGTCCAAAGCCTGGATAAATAGAGAGGGTTGTGTCAGGAAGGGCATCCGACGTAAAACTTTGCCAAATCTAAATATGCGAATCATCAATCAGAATGTCATACCGGATCGGTCGAGGCCCGGGTTAACAACGACCGCCACCGGTGCTGTTGATCTACAGGGTGCCGGCAGAAATTGGGCTACTGTTGGTCAAAAGAGGAGAGTAGGAAGACGTGTGAATAGGCAGAAAGAGAGGGGGAAAGGCAAGCGTGTAGGACTGAGAATAGGGACGCTGAATGTTGGATCAGGTTTCAAGTTGTTTTATCATGGTGTGGATAGGAAGAAAAATGGGGTAGGAGTGATCCTGAAAGAGGAGTTTGTGAAGAATGTTCTGGAGGTGAGAAGAGTGTCAGACAGGGTGATGAGTCTGAAGTTCGAAATTGAAGGGTTGATGGTGAATGTTGTAAGTGGTTACGCCCCACAAGTAGGTTGTGAGTTAGAAGAGAAAGAGAGGTTCTGGCGTGAGTTAGA
>JAZGTI010014327.1:0-14177 GCA_036877585.1 Botia kubotai
ATTTATAAGCAGGTTGGAAGATGTCCAGGAAGAATTTTGGAATTTGGACTGCGCATCTTTTCCATATCACGACTAGAGCACCACTTTTTAAAGAAATGTACATAGAAGAACATATTTAATGACGGTTCTGTCCAAAGGCACTATTGCTATGGCTTGTATTTATTCTTTTTATTATTTGTTTTCGCCTTTTCTTTTTTCGCTTTACTTTGATTTTTGACTTCTAACTCTTCACAACCATAAGTCACTCAGGGACATTAAGCTAGTCAGGAAAAAACCTTATTTATGAAGCATAAGAACAGTAGCAGAACGATTATCTCTCGGAATCGTTCGTATCTTATCTTACTTAAATTCAAATTGGTAAATTGTTGCAATTGGTCCATGAAACAATTCGCAAGAATTCGAATTGCAAATTGCGAATTCACACCATCTCAGCGATCTTAGTTAACAAACCGGTTTCGCTATGGAGCTTGTTAGGGGTCATAACTAGTTGTACGACCTTTCAGTGATTCGCTGTGAATGGCCTTAACTTGACAGTTGAGCTTCATTCTTTGGATTGAAATGATTGTGGTTCAGCTTCATTTAATGTTTCATTCAGTTACTCGTATATTAATCTGATGCCTGTTGTATTTGTACAGTCAGAGGTGCCTTCCTCATCTTAGGTTGAGTTTTTGACAGGAACTGGGGAATCTGACGGCATCAGATTCTGTTGTCTGATGTGTCTGATGTGTGATGCATCAGACTTCTTGTAAAACACGAAATTTGGACATGTGACTAAGTATTAACGTCAAACATTTTTTGTACTAATGAACAAAGTCCTAAAACTGAGATAATTGTTGCGTTACGCTTCACTCTGGCCTTTTGTTACACCTTTGTAAAATATTTACGTTTACGTAAATAGTTTTTACAAACGCCAACAGACAGAAGTACTTTTGAGAGAAAAGGAGGTGTTTTTTTGCCAGTGGCCTTTCTGTATTTTTCTTTTTTTCCAAGATAAACGGCTTGTTTTAAGATAAGACATTTGACCAAATTTGCATCTTTTATTGATTTAAATCAGCAGAGTTCGTTTGAGTTGTGTGCTTTGGATATTTGAGTTTCTGTAATATATTCTCCTCATCTCTACAGTGTTTTTTTTACGTTTTGTGGTTCTGTTGTGTTGTCTTCATTTTACATTTTAACATATGATGGATCGTTTTTGACTGAACAATGTAAATATGTCAAAGTATCCAGACATGCATTTCAATAAAATTAAATATTTTGATGTATGTGCGATTGGTTTTACTTTTATCTTTGAGCCATAAAAATCTAATTCATTCTTATCAAAGTTTGTCACAGGTTTAATCCAGCATGTATTAAATAAGACATAAATTACAACTCTTGCACACACCAATTGACAATGGAACAACTGCTTAAAAATATGAGAATATAATGTTTGGTGTCAGATTTGCACAGCAAACACATTTTCTCACGCTGTGAAAAATACAGTTTATTCATTTTTATCCTAAAAACGCCACAGCCAAAAAATCAGCGGCTAAAACAGTCCATTATAAAACAGATAAGTATTATATCAAATCATAAGTAAATCGCATAATCATTTAACAACCTAGCAAGTACAAAAACAACTAAACGTTAAATCTTTAAAAATCTTAAAACGTCAAGATAAAACACGCTTTATCTTGAAGGATTGTGATTGGTGGAGAGGCAGAGTTCAAAGGTGAACGTCGAGGGGGCGGGGCGTAGAGGAGTTTGAACATGGCGGTGAGTAGCACGAAACGTTTACGCGGCGCTCGCTTTATAAACGCTTTTATTACCACGTGGCGTTTGTAAACAAACATGTAAACCCAAACCTGTTTATATGCATTGAACATAACCGTACAGCACAGCCCAGAGTTTGTGGGTTAGCGTGGTTTTGGTCGGTTATTAATTTCCCGGCGAGCATCATTGTAATAAACTGGTCTGTTCTGGCTGTAATATACAATCTGTGGTTTTGATTTTTTAGGATAAAGAGAAGAAAAAGAAGGAGAGTATATTTGATTTGTCGAAATATATCGACAAACATATCAGAGTCAAGTTCCAAGGAGGGCGTGAAGGTAAGGCGGAGTTGTATTATAAGATTATTTTATTATAAGATCACTTACAGCAATACTGAGTCAGTCTTAAATTACCGCAGTTGTCACTCACTGCTTGTGTCACGTCAACAACCCATTACTATGTTGCTTGGCAGAAGATGAGTTACGTTTTTATAGCCACACAACATAAGACATGATGTAAAAAAATCTTTGTTTTCTGTCTTCAGCAAGCGGTGTGTTAAAAGGATTCGACCCGCTGTTGAATCTTGTGCTGGATGGCACCATTGAATACATGAGAGGTAAGCGTTCTATAAAGATGGGGTAACATGAATCTATTTGCTTAATACCTGAGTTTTGTTTATTTTTAACCCAGATATAAAAATATAAATATATACTTTTAATCTTTAAACTGTAGATATTACCATTAACCATAAATAATACATTCTGCAAATGTTCTGTATTGTGTTTTAGTTCATGAAAACTACTGTGTGTATGTGACATATACAACCCTATAGTAAAATGTTGTGTCTCTCAAAAACAAAACACTATATTAAGTATTTCTTCATTTTGAAATACTTTTACTTCAGTCAGAATATTTTAAGTAAATACTTTTGGTCTCAATGTTTTCACACAGATCCAGATGATCAGTATAAGCTGACTGAAGACACTCGACAGCTCGGGCTGGTCGTGTGTCGAGGGACGTCTGTTGTTCTTATATGTCCACAGGACGGAATGGAGGCCATTCCTAACCCCTTCGTTCAACAGCAGGATGGATGATTGACACACTAACACACAGACAAAACTTTTTTTTTTGTTTTTTATAGGGTTAAAATCATGGCTGTCACCTTATTAGAAATATACAGTTTGTATTTAGACTCAGGATAAATATTCCTGTTTTGTTTGTTTTTTTGTTTCTGCAGTTTGTGAAACTAAAGTATGGATGTTTATTTGCGTGTTGTTATTTTGAAATGTGAAATGTTTTGCGTTTTGGGAAACATGTTTTAATACAGATGTAAATTTGAACATTAATAAACATCTGGGATTTAAAAAGTTTAAATATATAATTATTATAACGCAAGAATTCTGGTCTGACGCTTTATGCCTGCAGAATTCTGCAAAGTTGGAATGACCACCATTAAGTTCTACAAGTCCCTATCGCCGTGCATGTTTAATAATATTTTTATTTTTAAATATAAACCCTCAGTTCTCAAGAAGGAAAAAACGGTTTCCTTCAAATGTCTGTGCCCTCAAATGTGCTATGATTCAGCTGGTTAAGACAGGTTGACAGCTTAACTAACTTTCTCAGTGGGAATTTCTCCACAAGAAAAAAAAACTGTTTCTCGTACTTGTTGCAGTAAAACATCGTGGTCCAACACAATTTAAAAATGACACATGACATAGAGCTATTTTAATACAGTATTTATTGACATTAGATTAAAAAAACAGCTGGGTGGCAATTGCACAAAATCTGGACATCTTTCAGTCGAGTTCTGCCTCAGAGCTTCATGAAACCAAAGGAAATTTAAAGAAACATGACATGCTTGTACACACAGGTTCAAAAATCAAACAACCCTGTTACTGTACTGTACAGACAATGAGACAAAAACGCTCCAGGTTCGACAACTGCATTTTGTTCTGTAATGGGAAGTAGAAAGCAGTATTTAACTGATCAGGTGACGAAACGATTTATTGCCCCTCTGTAAAGGTCTAGATTTGTGAAACCGGTTTTTAAGCTATTCCATCAGGTGGATGGCACGCTGCATTTTGATTGGCTGCTTGATAAATAAGTAACAGCACAAGGGGAGGAGCCAAGTCTTCCATTGCTGTTAAACATTTTGAGACTGGCACACAGGATACAGAATGGGCGGAGTTAAAATCCCTACCCATCCTCCATCTTAATAAACATTTACAGCATAATAAACGTGTGAACAATAATCACCCCTTTGTTATCATAATTTAATTTTGTGACTGTCAAAACATAACATTAATTGTTTTATTAACGCGATGACAAAAATAAAAAGTAAAACGTCCGTGCACAACAATCCAAACACCTTCTGTAGCTTCAGCTGTCGTTGTGAGGTAAGAGAGCCAAGCTTGCACCTGTCATGGAGGCCGCGCAGCTCAACAGGGGAACTTGAGCGATACAGAGGTAATACCGGCCACCATCTGCCCATCAGATACGTGCTCGTTCTCTCTGCAATCTGGAGTTATAGGCGCGAGACACTGTGTTCCACGCATCCATATACCGATCCATGCACATGGCAATGCATTTCTAAAAAAAAACACAAGTCAGGGATGGGTTAGGATGTTCCTTTCTCATGTAAACATGGGTACAGGAAGTGATCACGTGTTTAATGGAAATACCTGCTCAGAATTGTCCAGCGTGCTTCCTGGCTTGCCAACACACTTTTTAAAGCACTTATCAGCCATCCTCTGAAATGCAGGACAGACACAATCAGAGGACATTTAGTCATAGTAATGTAGCTTTATATTATGCACGTTTAGAAGCATTTCGATGTACTATAAGTCTCAGTTAAATTAACATACTGTTTTTTTAATTTCTGTAATTAACATTTAAAGTGATATTTCTTCGTAAGAACAGCTTACAATTTAGTTTTAAAGTTTTAAATTCGCTTTCTATTACCGTAATACAGTGAAGGTATCAGATAATTAAACTTCGATATATATGGTAATACTAAACGAGTACCATATTTATATACCCTAGTATTTACATACAATGTGCCTTTAACAATTGTATTTTGTATAATCCACGCATTCAGAATCTTACGTATGCAATAATAAATGCAGATGTATTAATTACAAGCAGCACATTTAAATAGATTTACACGCTTTATTTTAATGCAGTTTAACATGTTAACAGGGTGAAGTCACAAACCTGCAGCAGTTCTTGTGCGTTCGCTACGGCAATCTGAACTTTGACCTGTTCCATTATAGTGCCCGTGTCCATTTTACCGGACGAGCCCGAAGAGAAATCAGAACCGAAACTGTCCATTTTAGACAATATAACTCTAATATTACACCTGACTCGAGAAGATTTCAGACCGTTCAGAACATGTGATACTTTGGCCAATGCCCTTGAGATGACCCGGAAGCGCTCCCGTACGCATCCTTGCTGTGGCTTCCGGGAAATGTAGTTTACATAAATAAAGAACTGCGGTTTACACAAACAAACAAATAAATAACACCGTGGCTATTTGAAAAAACACATAATTTAAAATTAAATGTATTTAAAATAAAATGAGCAAAAGAAATGCGTAATTGGTTTTCAAAGCGAGGGTGCATTGATATTAAATTAATAAAATATTTATATGCTATGATTTTACATGATACTCCAGGTGTTTATGTATTTGAATCGTATTTAAAATAGCATATTAGCAGCCAACATAACCATACCAGCCAAATGCAATGGACTCTCAAATTATCATATTGGAAAATCTTATCCAGCAGGTGACGCTACATTACAACAGATATTACAGATAGGAAATGAGAGTTTAATCGACTCTTTATTTTTAAATTTGTGCTTAAATCACAGCTAATGCCTAAATGTATTGCAAGCTGCATGCAATTTATTCCTGTTAATATATATAAATAAAACACGCGCTGATAGATTTTAAAAGTGCGTTCACTAAAATGAACAAGCGTTTACTTTAAACATATATAGATCGATATATACACGGTTTTGATGCCTGTGTGCTAATCATGTCATTATAAAGAATTACATGAAACTGACACGTAATTTGGAAAATCACACACAGCTCCTGGTTCTCCTGGCACAATGTGGTCTTATATGAAGATCACACTACGTGAATCATCAGTCATTCTCCGAAACACTTCTTATGACTAACAAAACGTGTCCTAAGATCACCTCCCACGACAGGATTGGCCATTTAACATGCGGAAAGAGGAGGAGCGACTCATGCACACCACACGGCCGGTCGTACTCGAATCGCGGGGGTATGTTCGCCAGTGTGACAGGCGGGTCGTGCGGTGAACGTGTCGTCGTAGATGCTTTGCGAAATGTTACTACTGAAACCTCTGAGCTATCAGTTTTGAAGTCTCACACACTTTAAACTTTGCATGCAGGCTGCAAGGGTCCGAGCGTGGATAGGAAGTAAGGTAAGCTCATACTTCATTTGCAGCCTAAATAAGTGTATACACATGCGCATATACATATTGTGTGTGTATGTATTTATATATATATGTAGTGTATATACATACATGCGTTGACACAAAAAGCAAACACAGCTATATAAACAACCTGTCCTTTTGTTTTCCTCACCTTTAAATCTTAAAGTGCACTGTGGGATGCTTAGATTTTTTTAGCGTACAAAAAAGTTGTGAAGTTGTAAAAATGTAAGAAAAACGTAATGCCTTGGTAACATAACTAACATTAATATGCGTTTCTGACGTTTTTTGAATACTCTTCTCATGCTGGTTCATTTGTTCAAGACAGTTCGTGTCATTGTCGTAATTGTAGCATCTTAACTTCATTGTGTGGTTACATAGTGAATTCAAAGCGGTTTGTGATCTTGGTTTACGCATCTTCAAGACGTTTTTGTTAAGACTGTCTAATGGTTTTTGAGGGTCTGGTGGGCTGTTTTTAGTTTTGTATTACAATGCTTTCCAAAGTCACCTTATTTTGTGCGTGGACTTCTAATACACTATTCAACTGTTATTTTTTATTATATTTATTTAACACTGGTATTTAGTTATTTAATATATGTGTATATATACTGGTATAGTTATTTAATTATTTCACTACTGTTAATGAGTTTTAAGATTCAAGTGTGTGTAGTTGGTCAAAGCAGAAGCCAAACAGATAAATCATTATATCATTAACTTTAGTACTGAGGGTAAAATTTAAAAATACACTTAAGGTAAATTAAACGCTTTTTATTGCTGCTTAGAAGTTGATTATGAATTCCAAGTGTCTGATAATATAAACAATATTAGCAATAAACCGGCTTAATAGTTTGTTTGTGTTGTTCCAGTTTAAAGATGTCTGTCAGCAATCACGAGAACCGAAAGTCGAGGTCAAGCGCCGGATCCATGAACATCCATCTGTTCCACAAGGCGTCTCATGCAGACAGCCTGCTAACCCATCTCAACCTCCTCCGCAAGCGACGCGTCTTCACTGATGTAGTCCTGCGAGCCGGGCAGCGGGCGTTCCCGTGCCACCGGGCGGTGCTGGCATCATGTAGCCGCTACTTCGAGGCCATGTTCGGCGGAGGTCTGAAGGAGAGCCGTGACGCTGAGGTCAACTTCCACGACTCTCTACATCCAGAGGTGCTGGAGCTTCTGCTCGACTACGCCTACTCCGCCCGGGTCATCATCAACGAGGAAAACGCAGAGTCCCTGCTGGAGGCGGCCGATATGCTCCAGTTTCATGACATACGAGACGCCGCCGCCGAGTTCCTGGAGAAGAACCTTCATCCGTCGAATTGCCTCGGGATGATGCTGCTGTCTGACGCCCATCAGTGCCAGAGGTTGTACGAACTTTCTTGGAGGATGTGCTTGGCGAATTTTGCTACTCTGTACCACACGGAGGACTTCCTAAGCCTGCCTAAAGATAAGGTTCAAGAGCTCGTTTTTAGTGAAGAATTGGAGGTTGAGGATGAAAGTATCGTCTACGAGGCTGTTATTGACTGGGTTAGAGCAGACACCGGCAGAAGACACCTTGACCTTCCAGACCTTCTGCGGTGTGTTCGCCTTGCTCTGCTGCCGGAGACCTACTTGCTAAAGAACGTCGCGTCCGAGGAGCTCGTCATGGAACATAAGGTGGGTCGTGAGATTGTGGAAGATGCTGTCCGTTGCAAAATGAAGATCCTTCAAAACGATGGAGTTGTCACGGGCTTCTGCGCCCGACCCCGGAAGGTCAGTCAAGCCCTTCTGCTGCTTGGTGGCCAAACGTTCATGTGCGACAAAGTCTACATGATTGATCACAAAGGGAAGGAGATCACGCCCAAAACGGACCTTCCCAGCCCTCGCAAAGAATGTAGCGCATGCGCCATCGGCTGCAAAGTGTACGTTACTGGTGGTCGGGGGTCTGAAAATGGGGCTTCCAAAGATGTTTGGGTCTATGACACCTTGCACGACGAATGGTCCAAAGCGGCTCCGATGCTTGTGGCCAGATTCGGACATGGCTCAGCGGAACTCGACCACATCCTGTATGTCGTAGGCGGACACACATCCCAAACGGGATCGTTTCCTGCTTCCCCATCTGTGTCTCTTAAACAAGTGGAACAGTACAACCCACAGTCCAACAAGTGGACGTTAGTAGCGCCTCTACGAGAGGGTGTCAGCAACGCTGCAGTCGTGGGAGCCAAAAACAAACTCTTTGCTTTTGGTGGGACTAGCGTCAACAGAGACAAGTATCCCAAGGTTCAGTGCTTCGACCCCTTAGAGAACAGATGGTCCGTGGCCGCGACCTGTCCACAGCTTTGGCGTTACACCGCGGCGGCGGTCGTTGGCAACCACGTGGTGGTCATTGGCGGGGACACAGAGTTCTCCGCCAGCTCGGCCTATCGCTTCAACAGCGAGACGTTCCAGTGGACCAAGTTTGGTGACGTCACTTCCAGGCGCATCAGCTGCCACGCAGTGGCTTCTGGGAATCGGCTGTATGTGGTGGGCGGCTACTTTGGTGCACAGAGGTGTAAAACCCTGGACTGCTACGACCCATCCACAGACTCGTGGGACAGCATAACCAGTGTGCCGTACTCACTGATCCCAACAGCATTCGTCAGCACCTGGAAGTATCTCCCATCTTGAAGAAAATACACCAGTTAGGTAAGCATTGCAGCATCTACTGTAACTTGTAATATGTGCAAAGCCCTAATTTGGTCTGTTGATGAAAAATGTCAAACCCTAATTAGTGCTGTTGGGTGTCATATAAAGAAGAAATGTTACTTAATAGTATAAAAAGAGTGTGTCAGCCCAAATTACAGAGTAAAAGTGTCTCTCGAGGGCTCCCAGACATTCCCAAATGTTTCCAGCAGGATCAGGTGTGTTTCATGATCATGGTGTCTATGGTGAGGCTCGGGGGAACATTTTTTACACATTGTCTTATCAAAAAAGCTCTCAGAAAGATGTTCCCAGATCTTCTGTCTGTTCTTTGAAGATCTGTCAGGGCCCGTTTATGGTCCTCACCAGCGTATGCAAGGCTCAGACGATGTGTTCACGAATCTAGCCGTGTTCAGAAAAGTCCCCGCTAACAGGAAACGTTCGTTAAAAGTTCTGTCAACGTTACCGAAATGTCTTGCAGTAACGTGAATGGAACTTTCTTTAACGGCATATATTTTATAAAAGACGTTGTTTATGGATGTTATTTCAAAATGACTTTTTAAACGTTTTTGTTACTTAATGGAAACGGTAGGAAAACGTTCTTGCAATCTAAAATTGTTAGCTGTGGTTTGTGTTTGTTTGAGATTTACGGTCTGTGTTTGGCAGCAAGAGTCAAGGAAGGAGAATTTAGCTTTGATGGGACCTTTATTTTATCCAGTGTGCTCTGTTGGTTTTAGAACTGGCCCTTGCTTTTAGTCTGAGTCCTGCTATTCAAACGGGAAGGCTTTAAATCAAGGTGCATCTAAAAACAGTCGCTAGTTCAACTTACAAAACAGCTTGTCCTCCTTAGTACACTCACTCACAGCTTGTTGCTTAGAGACCAGCACCCACTTAATAGCGAGAGGCCTGGAGGAAGTGTTGTTTGCCTTGCTCAATATCAAACCTTCTCTGAGAGCGATGCTGTCTATTGAGCGGCCCTGATTTGTCCTTGATTTATTTTGCACTGACAGAAACTGTAGAGCGAGGCATGTAAAACAGGGTGCAGCTGTATTTTGCGCCGTTTGGCAGCCTCAAAGCTTAACACTAAAAATACACGTGGTTTGGAAGCTGACGGCTTTTTAAACAGGTGAGGAAAACAAATCTCCATCTTTTTGACGCTTGCATCGGACACGCCGCAGCGTTGCACTGCACATGTTGCACTGCACATGTTGCACTAAAGGTGCAGATGTGCTTTCATTGAAATATTTTCTCACCGGTCGGCTCCGCCCCATTTAAAGGCGCAGAATTTCGGCCTCTATTGTCGTTGCGTGTCATGGCGATGATTCATTATTTCACTTGACTTAAAATAATAAACTGTGCTGTCTGTCAAATACAGTAAAAAGTGATTCACCCAATATTGACAGTGTTTTTCGAAACCAACATTATACGTACATATACTTACATTATATTCATATAGGCTTAAAGTTAATTTGGTGAACTTGGGTATGTGTGGGGGGGACTTTAGTCCTATCTAGTTAGAATTGTGTTCCAAGTTAGAACTAGTGTTTTAAACTAACATGAGTAGTTAAAAGGAAGTTATTAAAGTCTATCAACTCTGTGTACTCATAAACCAGACTGTATTTACTGGCACACGTCCAGTTTTGGCCATTTGTATGACACACCTGTTTTAGTTCAAGGGTCAGTGGCTGTCCATACGCCTTCATTATCCTCCAAACTGACAGACGGCGGGTAACAATGACCCTCACGGTCAATACTAATGTTTTATTAATGCGTGACATTTTAAAAGCCATTTGAAACGCTCACAAAGACCCTTTATTTTGGCATCTGTGTGCAGCTGCCCCGCAAAACACAAGCGTGGCCCTGCCCGAGGCTCTGCTGCATTTGCATGGTTAATCGAAATGTCGCTTCTTGTGCCAGAAAAACGAACCTGCACAAAACATTAAATAACAGTAAAGCGACCGGCCGTAAATAAACCGAACCCGTCGCGCTTATTAATGATTAATAACCGCTTATTGCGTTTATTCATCTGAAGTGCGTTATTTTCGCGAATATAAAATATAAAAATGCAAATGTTCATGCGACATCCTGTCAGCTCGTTTTATTGATATAAAACCGCTCATTAATAAACACTGAGAGACGACGCGTAATGACGATCAATGGAAGTTACCTAATAAATAAAGCGCTGGTTTGGTTATCGATCCGGGTTTGTCAGATCAATACGCAACGCGCATGCACACATCTGCTGTACGTATCGAGTCGTGCGTTTGTTTAAACAGTTATATATTTTATGTATGCATAACCGTTTCTAAACAGGCACGTAACTCGACCACCTAACAAACACGGCTGTCAATTCCTGATACTGTAGAGACGGATTTACACTTGCTGGCAGTTTAAGGTGATAAATATCTACACACGAGGTAATTGAATCCCAGGCATGTGTCAGAGTTTTTAAAACCTGGTTTTCTAAGGGCTGGAAACTGGGCCAAAGGTCACCTGCCCTGCTGCTGGTTAAGAAGGGTTAACCCGGTGACCCTCGTTTCTAGTCACTTATGCAACCTCACTGACATTTGTGGTTTCGTGTTGCTTTTCGCTTTTAAATTAATGGCACACAAAAATAACGTGAAGCTATGAAATACAGGATTTAAATATAGCCGTCTGAATCAGCTGTAGCTGTGAAACAGCGCGAGCTGTCGGGTGATATTTTAATGCTTTTGTTGATCATCTCAGCAGGAAGTAGTTTTCCTGCATTTTAAACCCTAGCTAACTAGTATCTGACTAGCATTGTGTTCAGAAGTGTGTTGATTAGAGAAAGATAATTATGCTAGTAAACTGGTTGAAGTCTTACACAAGCAGTGGTAATATTTGTTACTGGTGTCAGGAGACCAGAGTTAGGGATTTAAATGTTTAGCAGTAAACTCACTGTGTTATCTAGAACTAACAGTGCTGGTAACCTCGTCGAATTCTGAATCGCAGACAATTTGGGGAAGATTCAAAGTTGTTTGGTAATAAAATACACTCGTAATAGTTAAAATCAACAAACACTGATGTAAAGAAGCAGCATGTTTTATAGGGTCTGGTTAAACATGCTAACTGGCCAAACAGTGACTAACTTTGACCAAAATCCTTGATCCTAATTAATTTTATGAGCTCGTTAACTGCATGTTTGAGAAGATGAAAAGCGTTTAATAGAAACGTAAAACGTTTATAGAAAGCGTTTAAAAAGTGATGTGGAAATTAATCGCAGGACTTAACTTACCCTCTGTGATCTCATTACTAGTAGTTTAAAGTTTAGACAAAAGCTTAAATTTAGTTCCAGTTTTTAAATAGTTTTTAGCAATTATTAGTTATTATACGTCTGTTACATTGTATCTACATTAAAGGTTTAGGTTTCAGAAGTTGTTTGTTGTACATTGTGTTGATGTGTAACTCATTCCTTCTGTTTTCCGTCCTTAGATCTTCTCCGTTCTCTGGAATGCAGCCGAGTTGACCCCCCCCCCCGGGTGTTTGGAATGCCGGGGCATGGGGGAGGCGATTTTTCTCCGCACATTTACATGAACCTCATACTGGAAACCAGGCCTTAGGTCAGGGCGAGAGGAAGGAAAACCATGGCAACCAGAACCTATCCAAGCTCGCTTCACCGCGCCACCGCGGTTCTGACCCGCGCCACGGCTAAACAACCCTGAAGCGTTCGCCTGTAGCCAAAACAAGATGCAGAATGACCGTGAACAAACTTGTACATAAAAGTTTTGATGTTTAGTTTCATTCTTTGACTCTGGTTTATTTACAGCCTAAAGTTACACTGTTCAACTGCCTCAGTGACACGGATCATTTGTGTGAATTTATTAACAGACGCCTGCAGTCCCTCACCTGTGTAAAACGGGGCTCGCTTAACCATCAGTAAACCTCACAGGAAGGTCTCTGAACGAGACATGAATCCAGAACTGTTGATCATTTCTCAGTTGTGATGCTTTGTTTTTGCCTTAAACACTGAATATATTGCCAATATTCAGAGCTCTGAACTGCACTATATTTTGACTAGATGAACAGCTAGACTGGGTGAGTTTTATGAAATCAGTCAGTGACTCATTTCACCCCAAGAGAAACAAACTTTATTATGCGTAAAGAAAACGAAGCCTATTTTCATAACATTTACAATTTGCTTTCCGGTCCACATGCTTAAAAATATAATATTTATACCTCGTGGTTATTTTTGTTGCAGTGCCTTTAATTTATGCTGAAGTCATAATGTAAAAACAATCTTGTAGTTATGAAAATAAACTTTAGTTTTCTTATTCAAAAAAATAAGTTATTTTAATTTGGGGTGAAACGTGACCTGCAGATGTTTTCACAAGATTCACCGACTATAGGACACATATTTTAGTTCGACTTTTATTGATAAGCTTTGATTCTGTGTTGTTTAAACTATGAAAGCGAAGTTCTTCCTAATGGTTTTGTGCCAAACGTTAAATAAACTGTTCAAAAGATGTGCTAAAATCGAACTTCCTAATTGTTGCCGTACATGTAGCTTTGATCGTTGTCTATTGTTGTTGTATATTTGTGAAGTATATTTTATTTTTTTATGTAGATTTTGCACATTATTAAGACTGTTCATCTTTGTTGAATGGTCGTCTACACCTATAAGGGTGTTTGTCTTAAAATGGCAGATGTTAGGATGTTTTCTTAGGCCAAAGAGAGCAGCACAGACAGAAACAAAGTGCACAAAAAGTTCACAAGATATTGCGTAATGTCTTAATTTGTGCGATTGTATTGTTCATTTTGACATTCTGATATCACTGTTTTTAGCGATTTTCATTTTCGAAACGTCAGTTTGTAACATCTGTTTTCTAACGTCAGACAATAGCTTGTGATGTTTTCTGAATAAACTTTCTATGTGAAAACAAACGATTATTCCAGTAGTTGTTGTTTATTGTACAAATAACACGCTAGGCCAGGCTAGCGCAACAATGCTCTGCGTCAACTAACGTTTGTAACCTTTCTCAACTTGACTGATAAACCATCACACCCAGTTATTTCAGGTCTCGGGTCCGAGCTCAACCACAGCCACTCGAGAACCCTGCAGCCAAATATTCAAATATGAATTTGCAATGCGTTCGCGGTCCAGAGACGTTTGTTTCTGAAAAGGGTGTGAGTGCTGTACGTGTCGCGGCACCAACCTCATACCACTCATTCCACAGCAGGTGCTAAAACTGGAAGAAACTGACTTCAGCTGCTTGAGTAAACGCTGGCCTGAGGCCTGGCAGACGACTCCCCGGCTAACAGGGAACGTTCTCAGAACGTTGGCTAATGTTC